>JAQGAF010000876.1:0-39073 GCA_034687865.1 Kryphioiulus occultus | reverse complement strand
GCAAAATTATTATCACGACGATTTATTCATTATTCGCAGAGATGTTATGTATACAATTTTTCAATTTTTTAACATGGTAGGGGTGGGAGGGGAACTGCAAGTTAAATGGAAAACGGTTACGACGAAAATTCGAATGCTTTAAAAGCCTAGCAAGTACACATCTAAAACATTTTGCGAAAACATGTTTCTAGGAAAACATGACTCAGTGAAAATATTTTCAAGAAGCCTCCACATTACCAGCAAACATGTTTTCACAAATTTGTTTCACACGCTAGAAATGTGGAAATATGTTGAGGAAACATATTCCACAATCCGTGTTTCCAGGACATCGTTGCCAGGTGTCGACAAGGCTAAATGGTACGAGTTGAGCAAGTGGAAAACTGTTGAACGACCAAAGTTGAAGACTGGTCAACTTTGTTCGATTCAACAAATCATATGCAACCTACATGCAAAAAAAATATATGCAACTTACAGTTGAACATGGCGTCGAACGCAATAATGCTTGCTGTATTTTTCCCCAATCCGCGTTAAATGGAACTCGAAAAACGAATAGAACACGATTCTGGCGAAAATTCGAGTTTTGTTTGTTACGAAGTTGAAGGGTGGCCAACATTATTCGATTCAACCAATCATTGACCAACTCGGATTCGATTCTGTTGAAAAGCGTGTTTTCACATTTCAATTAGCTTTCAACAGAAAGTTGATCGACAAAAATTTACTCGTGAGAACGCTGCTTATGCTGAAAGCGTGATCTCACGTTTCAACCTTATTCCGCAAACATGTTTCCACAAATTTGTTTCACTTGCTAGAAATGTGTAAATATTTTTAGGAACCATGTTCCACAATCCATGTTTCCAGGAAATGCTTGCCGTGTGTGGACAAGGCTTTAGGATTTTACGAAACATTCCTTGACCAATTCACTCATCCCTGACTTTTCCTGACCACTGCACTCATCCCTGAAATCTCAATTTCCCAACACACACTGTCACAGATCCACCACATATTGGGAAAACCACACATTCGCCTAATTCGAGGGGTTGGCAACTCTTCAAAATCGTGTACACCTCATTGCAGACTTCAAGGACTTCAGTGGTACTCGATGACGTCATATATGGTATACATTCTGTAGTGGGGGCGTTCCAGTGTTAACATCTACTGTGGGGTAACCAGGAAGTAAACAAATTATGGCTCATAGTGACAGGAGTGAGGAGGATTGGCCAAAAACAATGCGGGCATCTTTTAATTACGATGTACACCGTGACTGCAACGTTTAAGTTAAGGTGACGGTGCGGTTACCATGACGGTTATTGAGACGATTATGGTTACGTTGACGGTTCGATTACCGTGACGTTTGCAGTTACCGTACAGTTTACTGTGACGGTTACAACACGGTTACCATAACATTAGTGCAATTTCAATGAATGACTTCAGAGGGACTTCAAAGACTTCAGTGGACTTCAACCAACACGTATACTTGACTTCACAAGTTGCCAACCCCTTCGCCTACTAATTGCCTTTCGTTCTCGAAGGCTCAACCCCCAATTTGAGCAAAGCACGTTCCACGTCCAAACTGCCTGGAGTGTATTAGAAAACAGCTGACGTTTCTGGAAGACCGCGAGTATCAGCAATTTGCCACTCGTCCAGTGCACTCAGAGAACACTGGCCTCGGTTTTTTTCTGGCCACTGACAATTCCTAAATTTTCTATTTTCCTTTGACATTAATGTCCAGACCGGACAAAGAGTCGCGGAGCACCCCCTGCACCTCCCCCCACACTACCATCTTGAACTCCTGCCAATTTCTCGATAAGACTGGATGTTATCGATTGAAAACGATGGCTCCAACATTTTTTTTTCACCATTTCCGTTTTATTTCCTCTCACCAGCATAGTTTTTGCTGTCCCTCTATGCACGTGCTTAGCAGACACTGTTTTTATGCATTGCAATTTTGAAGTTCTCCGGAGATGATTGTACAGTTTCTCTCTCCAAACAATGACTTTGTAATATGCTTGATTTTCCAATAGCGCTTCACCCCCACTGTTTGAAAAAAACAACGATGCAATTCAATACCCTGTAATGCATTATAGATCGCGGGTTAACATGGATCTCTTCTGGAGAGGATGGGGAGGAAGGGATCTGGGGGTCAGAGCAAGACGAGGAGGATTCTTCCTACTAAATTTTCTAATCTCAATGACAAACAACGTCATGCGCACACTGCTTTTTATTAATTTTGCTGCGAAACTGACGTCTTCGCCCTCTTGACGCCAGATCAAAACCAACCACAATCTGCTTAAGTCTGATGCACGCTGACAAGGCGAGTGAATTTAAAATAATTAAACAACCGGCATGGTTCCTGACGAGGTCATGTGACTGAAAACAGGCAAGCTGTCGCTGCACTCAGGCAGAAAAAGGTTCAGTAATAATGAGACGCGTGCTCAGCAGCCTGTGCTACAGACGAAACACGTGTTCACCAGAGCACGAGTGCAAGCTCGAGTAACCAAATGGAAAACTGATTGCAAGCTGGTGAAAACATCATAAAATCGAAATCTGGTGTAAACATATCATAAAATTAAAATCTGGTGTTCTGGCGACATCTGCCGACAATTTGCAAGTAACAGTTAATTCTGACAGAAAATTGCTCATGTCGTGGGCAATCATTTTTGTTTGTTTTTAATGGTTGCTAAGTGGTTATAAACTGATTGCAATGATTGGCAGTGTCGGTTCAGGAAATCACTCTACCCACTAGTTGGTCAAATGTGGCTTACACATGCGAAATGTTGGGACTACAATGGTACGTGATCTACTATTTGGACACCCTACATTTCGTAACCTAAGGGAAAAACTGACTGTAAACTGGAGAAAACATCAAAAAATCAGAATCTGATGTTCTGGTGACCACTGCTGTACACTTGCAGCTAACAGCAAAATTTCTGACTGGAAATTGCTCACTGATATCGTCGGCAATAGTTATAATAATAATTGCAATGATTGCCAGTGTCCGTTCTTAATGGACAGAAACCAGCCAGGAAATGGCTCTACCCACCAGCTGATCAAATATGGTTTACACGATTAACAACTTTCGGGACACCCTTTGGTTGCACTGAGTGGTCTAGTAGAATAACTGTTTACGAACTACAGTAGTAAAAACAGATCATAAAATCAAAATCTGGAGTAGTAAACATACTTAGTGACGACCTCTGGCGATGGGTATGTCAGAAACTAACAGGAATTAATTTCTGACATAACATTGCTCACTGATATCGTAGTCGATCATTTTTTCGCTGATTTTAATGGTTGCCAAGTAGTTGCAAACTAAGTGTTTTTTTCCTAATTAACAGGGATCAGTCAGGAAATAACTGTATCACCAGTTGATCAAATATGATTTACACTTGCGAAATTGTCAATAATTCTGTAGGAAATTTCCGGATACCTGCAGTTGCAGCAGTAACCAACTTACTCTATTTTACAACCAATCAGTTTTCCGCAAACATTTTGCAACCACTTTTTCCATAAGGTAACATAGCTTTTCCATCGTAAATCTTGTCGAAATACCAATCCTTGATGAAGCCACTGAGCATTGCCCCTGAATGCTGACAAGCTCTGCTTGCACCAGTGTTGGCATTGTTTGCTAACATATGGCTTTAAGATTTCAAAAATCAACAGTTTGCAATCGGTCATGCATTTATTGCAATAAGCTTTTTGCAAATACTTTGTAATCACTTCTTCCATAATGGCAGCTGAAATCTACTCCATTCTAAACCTGGACGAAAAACCAATTCTTGTTGAGTCCCCTGAACATTGCCCTTGATTGCGGACAAACACTGTTCGCACCTATGTTGGCATTGTTTGCCAACCTCCAAAAATTTTTTTCATTGAAATATGCGGACGTCTAAAATGGTTCACCGGTATATGGTGAACAATATTTATGGCAGGTTTTGGCATTCACTATGCCTAAACATTTCGACAACAATATGCATGGTGATTCCACCTCCGGAGGTCGGTCATGCCATCTTGCTTTCCACATCCTCCGCATTCTTATTATGGTCCCAACAGACCCATCGCACGTGGTATAGCTCCCCGTAGCCCGCAAAAATGTGGCATTGGGGCACGTGTATAAAACCAATCGTATCGATCCAAGAGAAGGTTTCCCAGCGAATTGACTCAATTTTAGGTGAGAAGGAGCTCGCTTCTCCATCAGAGATAACGTTCAGATGCTTGTAGCAAATGGCTATCTTTGCAGACGGCTAGATGGAGTTCTAGACAAATTGGCTAGCTTGGATTTTTGGAAACTTGTCTATCGACGAATACACAAGCGAAGTAGAATGTTGGTATTTTGTGAGCTAGCCAAATTAGTTTTGTAAGCAAGTTGGATTTGTATAAAATGTTATTGGATAAACTTCGGCATAGGACCTGCTGAAGACGTGCACACAATTTTATATTTGAACTCTACTTGTCTAGTATATATGTACAAGAATGACACCTGTCCTAGCTGTCCAATTTTTTTTAAACTTAACCTAAAATGAAATATAACATAATAATGAAATTTACTCTAGCTGCCCCTTACAGCCAGGCATTCACTGCTAGCATGCATGCAGTTAGGAGAAACCCACTTTCTCATGGTGGCTATGCTGGAGCAGGGATTATCTAAAAGTTGCAAGTTCCAGTTATTTCGGCCATGATTGTAGGATCACAACTACGACATTGAAAACTTGTTTATCGACGAATACACAAGCGAAGTAGAATGTTGGTATTATGTGAGTTAGTCAAATTAGTTTTCTAAGCATGCTGGATTTGTATAAAATGTTATTGGATAAACTTCGGCATAGGACCTGCTGCAGACGTGCACAAAATTTTATAAATTGAACTCTAAGCTTACTTGTCTAGTATACATGTACATGTACAAGAATGACACCTGTCCTAGCTGTCGGAATTTTTTTAACTTAACCAAACTCTTAAATTGTTGTTTTGGGTGTAATTAATTGTAAGGAGTAAGAGTGTGGCCACCTTAAACCCCCACCATATGGCATCTACATGTATATGCTGATTGTGGGGTGATGGCTAGAATGAAATATAACCTAACAATGAAATTTAATCTAGCTGCCCCTGACCGCCAGGCATTCACTGCCAGCATGCATGCAGTTAGGAGAAACCCGCTTTCTCATGGTGGATATGCTGGAGCAGGGCTTATCCAGAAGTGCACCCTGTTATTTCTGCCATGATTGTAGGCTCACACGTTTGACAATTATATCGGGTTCTGAGTTTAAAATTCGCAAAGAAAGTGCCTAGGGGTTCTCAAGAATTCTTTTTTATTGCGAGAGGTAGTGCGTTTCACCTTCAATATGAAAATCACTCAGTACCTGATAAAGCTTGACATGCAGGTGAAACACAATGGAACCAACAAAACATTTAGTCTCGCTTTTAAAGAAAATGATGTGGACGAAGTAAGTTACTTTCGCACTTTAGCGCATTCATCCAAGCACAGACTCGCAGAATTTTAATTGGCATTAATTTGGTTGCTTGGAAGAAGCCGAATGCGAAACCTGCCATAAAAGCCAGCTAATCGTTGCGGGGAATCAAACGTGCCCACCTTAATTATGACTTTTAATCGCCCGCCCTGCAATTAACAGATCTTTAATTAAAACTGCTGGGATGTTCGCTTCAATTAATCCGCGCCGCCATTTCGTCTTGCGAGACTACCGCAGAATTGGCGATTTTTGTGCTTTAATGACAGATCGCAATCAGTAAGGAATAATATGCAAAAAAATGATTGTATGCAATTTCTGTGAAGCAACTTTGCTATTAGAAATGGCGCCCAAGACAGCAAAAAAGTAGATTCCACCAATCCTCGCAATAAAAACAAAACAACCATTGGCTATAATGTACAACAGCATGTCCTGCTCTAAATGTGCACAAAATGAGCATATTTAATCACATATACAGTATTTTATCAGATTTACTATCTCTTTAACAGACTCTGAGTTATACACTTGCGTGCAAAAAATTTGACTCACCTGCATGACTCGAGTAAAAATGTGTTTTTCTCAGAAACCAAATGTACGATTTAAAATCGGAAAAATGTGTTTTGGAGACAATTTATTCCTCTTTATAATTCGCCTAATTGCATAAAATTTTCCTTATGCATATTTGAGGCGCAAAATGTGGAACTTAGAGTAACCCAGATATTCATTATTTATGACATATGCATTCTTGTACCCTTGTGGCTATAAACGTGTTTATGAATTCAATTTGATTATCAGAGCTTAATGAACACACATCCAGATATATTGTTAATTAAAGGTTTCTCGATAAAATGACCACCACACCAGAAGTCGCACAAGTTGTACACTATTCTCCAGAGTAACACAGCAGAAATCCCTCTCACACTAGGCGAATTATAAAGAGGATTAAATTGTCTACAAAACACATTTTTCCGATTTTAAATCCGACATTTGGTTTCTGATAAAAACACATTTTTACTCGATTCTTGCAGGTGAGTCGATTTTTTTGCACGCAAGAGTAGTTTCAAATCAACCGTCATATGTCCTTTCCCTATTTGGGAAAATAAAATTATCAATATTTCAACCCTACTTGTCTAGTAGACAAGAATGACACATCTGTCCTAGCTGTCGCAATTTATCCTTTTTGTTTTTGTTCTCCTAAATCAACTGGCCTAACAAAATTTATTTAGCTGCCCCAACAGCAGGAAACCACTGCCAGCCTACGAGCATATTAGGAGAAGCCCACTTTCTCATATCGTCTATGCCGAAGCGGGTCAGTGGCAGGGCATATTCCGTAGTATAACCCCATCAACAGGTAGAAAACAACCAACAAGTAAACCTAGAAAAAAAGCTAAAACGCTATCAGTTTCCACCAATTTTGTCATTTTGCCTCAAATTGGAACCTCTTGACTCTCAGGCCTTGCCAGCACACGATTGCTTTTCATGGCTGGGATAAACTGCTCGACATCATTAAATAAACCGTTATCAACTGGGCTGGCCCTATTAAACGGTGTCAGCGTTTGTGGTAAATGCTTTTCCGATATAAAACAAACCAAAACGACTCTTCGTGATACGCGTTAATACGGTTATCGGGCTACATGGTTTAAGTTATAAAGTGATAAAAGTGAAAATGCCAAAAATTGCTGACGCGTGCCCGGGAACATCTGGCTCCCAAATTCATCAGGCAATTTAACGATTTTTCACCCGCCCTTTGATGAGAAAACTGGATTCGTGCTATGTGGTAATCAATGTGCGTGCCGCTCGTTCCACCAGCGTTGGAATGCTAACAATGGCGCTCGGTTGGATCCAAATTTGCGGCCTTTAATGAAATTGATTTATTTGGGACAACTGCGAGCCACGTCGCAAGTTTCACTATGCTCAACAGGGAATCCTGGAAAAAACTCGCTGCAAACCCAAGTGAAAATTCCCATTATGCAAATGTATTTATGGAACACGTGATTGAGCGCCCAATAATTGCAGAATCCCTCACATAAGTTTAATGGGTAAAATAGTAATACGACTCGTATCTTGTGTTGCTTTACCCAACCTATAGTTAAAAATCTCATGTCTTATTGTGGGTTTACTGGAAAACCCCTCCAAGAATATTTTCCAAAAATAAATTGGATTATTAAAGTTCAATTACGCATTCTATAACAGGCTACTTAAATCACCTTACAATCTTAAATATTGCAAAAACTTGTCATACATGTATACACCCATCATCAATAACTCAAATACTCAAATTTGCAACACTTTCAATTGCAAACATTTTGACATAATTAGTTGTAATAATTTATCGTTGCAAAAAAAATCGACTCACCTGCATGAATCGAGTAAAAATGTGTTTTTCTCAGAAACCAAATGTCTGATTTAAAATCGGAAAAATGTGTTCTGTAGACAATTTATTCCTCTTTATAATTAGCCTAATTGCATACAATTCTTTATGCATATTTGAGGCGAAAAATGTCGAACTTGAAGCAACCCAAATTTGCATTATTATACCCCTGTGGCTATAAGTGTTTCTGAATGCAATTTGGTTATCAGAGCTTATCACACATCCATACATATTGTTAATTAATTGTTTCTCGATAAAATGACCACTACACCAGAAGTAGCCACACAAGTTGTACACTATTCTCCAGAGAAACTCAGCAGAAATCCTTTTCACCTAGGCAAATAATAAAGAGATATAAATTGTCTACGAAACTCCATCGCAAACACGCGCATTGCAGAACGCGTTCGTTTTGATGGACACAGCAGGGTCCTGTTTAGCAATTCAAATTCCCACGCACTATCACCAGTCCGCAATGCAATAAAATTCTCTTCCAGTTTGCTGTGTTTACCGAAAAACCATCCAATTGCGTATAGAAACTGGCGCATTTAGGTAATTTCATTTCCTCCAAAAGTCTTGCAGGGAGCAGGCAACGCCATTCCATTAATGAACTTGTATTACCGTTGACAAACAATTGAAAAGAAAGAACAGGGGGTGCGGATCCCTCCAGAGTGTTGCATCTCCGAAATGTATATTACTTGTCGACGATGTAGCTGTAGTGAGTGGTTGCACACTTTGGATTATTGGCTTTTATTTAAACGAATTTCTGGCGAGTTTTTCGTGCTCTGAAAAATGCAAATTGTGAGCAACGGATATGAGCGTGGACCTCAATGGCTTTTCTCGTCAAAAAGATATCGCCTCTAATGAGGTATGCAACTTGGAACGAGCTCGGAGCTCCAAAATGGCATGGTTTACGACATAGCACGCTCGCCATTCGCCGTGCTAAAATTAAATACGGGCTTCTGGAGCAAATCCAAAACTGGTTGGATTGCACCAAATGCGCATTTATGAGCATGGAATTAAAGCTGAGGCTTTCTCTGGAACCCGTCGTGATCGTTGGTGGGGTTTACTTCGGTAAAGTCCCTGCTCCACCATAGGCACGATGTGAAATTGGGCTTCTCCTAACGGCTCGTAGGCTTACAGTGATTGCCTGGCTGTTAGGGGCAGCGAAATGAAAAATTACGTTGCTTCTCTGTAGAGTTCCTCCAGCAGAAATGAAATTTTCAACTTCCCTGACTTTTCCAGGTTTAAATCACATTTCTCTGACTGGTGAATGTACAGAAATATGACTTGTCAATGTTGGAAATGGTATACAATATTTATTTCTTATCGTATACATGAACATGTATAGGCAGAAGAAACATGTCGACCACGAACTTTAATTTAGAAAACAGCAAATTTAGCTTAGTTCTTTATAATTGATTATTTCGTTATTAATTTCTTCCACAGCATTGCTTGTTATATCTTTATTTGGGTTAACCAACAACTAGCTATGTAAAATGTGTCACAGATTTGTTGAATTTTCCTGACGTTTTCAAAGGGAATCCATTTTCCCTGGTTTTTCCAGGTTTTTCAGGTCCGGGGGTACCCTAGCGTAACCCCAAATCAAGGAAATCCGCTTGGTTGGTCAGGGAAATTTCTTATGAATGGCAAATGACAATTTCCCAGGCTTTAATCAATAAATTAGGTGCTTTACTTAGAGAAATGCGCAATAATTAGTATGGCTGCAAATCAAGATAAACATCTTAAAAATTTCAAATGGCAAGGAAATTTACTGGGTTGATCATGGAATTTGTCAGGGAAATTATTTTGTAAATATTAGTGCCAACCCTTGTCTCAATAGCTGTCAATCTGTTTGACTTTTGATGTACTGTGACTAACTATTCTTATGTCTTAACTTTTAGCATTTGGTGGTTTTAATCTTATTTTCATTTTTGTTTTTGTTTTTAGGACCCTACTGGACACCGAAGACCACGATGCCCCCCACGCTGACTGCCCGTGAAATCGAGGTAGGCTCTCGCCAACAAATCCCTCCTTGATCAAATCTTGTTATTCTCAAGATTTATGAAAATACGCAGAATTAGATCGATTTTTGCTGGTTCCTAATCAACATCCATCCCTCTCGCTTAAATCAAGGCTGCCTAATCCCTCAACATTGATGTAATGCGTCGTTAAACCGCAAGATGTTTCATTAGGTTACCCTTCGGTTTACTTAATAAATCTAATTAGGCATCTGGATGAAGCTTAAATAATCAATTTTTGGATTTGCACTCCCGTTTTTGCTTCAGTGTCGCTCGTCGTCTCTACTGAAAGGGTTTTTCACACAGACGACCTTAGTGGACAACAAGTGGCTAACCGAAAATGATTTGGTTGCAAAACTGTTGGTAAATACATGTATAGCTAAACCACCATTTTCATGAATTGTCCAGCAGTATGTTGGGAATTCTAGGCTAATCAACGCGCCTGCTACACAATCCTACATGTGGATGTAGGTAAAACTGATGGTAAATAGCTGAACCACTTTGCACAAATTGTCCAATAGTGTTGCGATTTATAGGCTAACCAACACACCTGCTATGCAGTCTTAGGTAAGGCTGAGGCAGAAAACTACCTCTGGATGATGAACATCCTGTTGGACCCAGGGGGATGAACATATATACTGTTTGAACTTGGGAGATGGGCATGCTGTTGGAACTGTTACTTGGGCAGACATGTGGCCAGTTGGCATACGATTTGTCACATTTTTTCACATCCGGGAATCTGATATTTTTCGCATTTTGTCACATAAAAGTCTGATTGTTTTCAAATATATATTTTTTTTTAAAAATAACGATTTCGAGAGCTATAACAGTGAATCTCAAACTACAGGACGCGACCCACCTATAATATTGAGAACGCCATAGGTAATTTTTTTTTAAAAAAAAATAGACCACAAATAGTGGATTTTAGCTTGCTTTTCTAAAAAAATTGTACGGTGTAAAATTTAATATCAATGTGTAAGAGAATGACTAAAAATGGATTTCAAGTTTATTTTCATGGAAATTATTTTTTTAAGACATAATGCATTATTTTTTAGATTCTCATATTGGCCTTCAAAAGAGCGCCGCAGGCAATTTGTTGAAAAAACTGATAAAAATAATCAAATTTTATTACATTTTGATGAAATTAAGGACCTGAGCGGAGGGGAATTCCTCGGTGTTAAGCTGGATTTCTTGTGAAATACATTTCCATAGAATTTTGCGCATAAATTGTCATTTTTACATAAATCTTCATTTTTAACATTGGCCACATGCCTGCATGGAGGATGAACATGCTATAGGATCTGTTACTTGGGGGATGAACATCCCGTTTGGCCTTGGGGGATGAACCTGTTGACCCTGAGGGGATGAAAATTTCGCTGTACCTTGAGGGGTGAACCTCCGTTTGGACACTGAGGGGATAAACATCCACCCAGGAAAAATAGTAAGCCTATACCCGGAAAATGAAGGTGACATTTTTGAGCGCTTCAAGATGGCGGCGTGTCATTAATCGTCATGTTTACTCTGCCAGGTTTAGCTAGTTCCACCGTGTTCCGTTTCGATAAAATGCAATCGCTCGCTGCCACCCAGCCTCTGCTATCTTTATGCTCCAAGTCGTGAAATGCGAGTATTCGACGGCCTATCACCCACCACAGATCCCCAATAAAGCGACGTGGCTTTTATCATCTTTTATATGGTCCCAGGTGGGTTGGTCCCCTTTTCCAGCCAGGGTCAGACAGACCATCCGTCTGACGAGGCGGCTTCTCAGTCAGGGTCATTTCGAGCCTGCTGCAAATTATCAGAAACCATTTTCGAGGTGGTCAGCCTCTTCTCGTGTACATGTAATCATAGATGCCATGCTGCTGTATATAGGGCTTATTTAAACCATACGTACAACAATAAACAATTCACAATTCACATACATGTACCATAATAACTTGACTTGGCATGACTGTTCCTGACTTACATGTACATGTACCGTTCTTGTTAGTGAGATTACCATTATGGAAAAAAACTAGGAATTGCAAACTGAAAAACTGGTGACAAATTGTAGCAAACTGACTTTGACTGCTGGCTATTTTGCTCAGAAAATCGCCTGATGAAACTACTTGGCAATCACTGCCAGCTTTTTAAGTAGGTACTTTTCTTAAATACACTGTATACCCCATTTTTCGCAGTTTTTAATTGATTGTCAATTAGTTGTAAACTGATTGCAATAGTTGATAGCGTCCGATATTGGTGGAAAAAAATCATTCCACCGACCAGTTTATAAAACATGTTTAACTCGTTGCAGAGTGGCTATACTTCAAGCAAATATTATTTGTTTGCAAACACTGCCAACACTTAATCAGGGTGTCTACTGGGTTTGGAATTGCAAATTCCACGACTTTTCAATTACTTTAAAAAATGTCAATGCCTATTACAAGATGGGGTCCTTCAAGTTCTATGTCGTCACGAAATACTGATTTTCAGAAACATCACCTACCACAGTGATGACATGATCCTTGGTAAAAAAAACGCCATAGGCGAAATTTTTGCAAAATTGTATAAAAAATGGTGAATTTTACCCAAAAATTGTATCTTGTGAATCAATCAAAGACAAAGTATTCCATAACCCTAGTGTAAATTGCATGACTTTTCCTTGACTTGAATTTCATTTAATGTCTTTTCCATGACTTCCATGATTAGTAGACACCCTGTTAATCAAGCCATGCCATTAAGAGTGCTAACACTGTTATTTTTGTTATGTTCAAGTGGTATGGAATCGTCAACTACATGTACATGAAAACAATGGTTGGTTTTGGAGAAATGAATATTAAATTGGTCGCATAAGACGAATGTTACTGATTTGCAGAACTACAGTGTATTTTCTCAAAGCAAGATAGGTTGATGCCAAGCTACTTTTAGGTGTTCTTTCAAAAATGCTAAGTCCTAGAAGGCACGAAATGAGGGTATAGAAACCTTATAGAGAAAAGGTTCGTAGACTCGCCCTGTCACTTCTTATTGAACCCTGTACAATTGAAATCGTTCTTATTATTCCACAAGCACGATTTCAAAGAGGGAAACCATATTTGCGTGCCTGGTTTGAAACTGAATGGCGAGGCAGACAATTAAAATTTCTCCAAGATGGCATTCTGGCGTATTTCGGAATAGAACAATGGCTTTCTTAGGCTAGGTTAGTGTTTGGAATAGGCCTAATGCCACCTCAAAGGCGCTTAAGGACGGAAAAGGATAGAAAAGTAGCACTCGAACGAGAGTATCATGGCTTCAAAGGGGCTTTGGCAACTGAAAAAGAAATCCCGAAATCTTTTCAAATGAAATTTCGGTAACGGCAGAAAAGCAGCGTTTCTGATGCTTAGAAAGGCATTATCCGACTTAATCGAGTGATGGGAAAGTTGCCACATGACTGGCAGATTTCGAGGGTGGAGAAAAAAAACTGAAAAGAAATGAGGCTGACGGGGCGCCAACGTCTTGGATTGGATGAGCAAATAACTGGCAGTTTAAGATTGCAAAGTTTTCTGACAGTTTCCCCACGAAATAGCTTTGAGAAGAAAAGAAAGGCATTCTTGTATACCAGACAGTTTGGCGTACATGCACATCTAATGCTCGAAGAAAGTTTATTTGACTGGTCTAATTCATTGTACTGTACATTGGGGTTGTTTACCTAAAAGGATTCAGAAAAATTGGTTCGTTTCCAAACCTTGTGGCAAATTACAACTGAGTTGGCAACTTGTTCGAAGCGCCAGTAGCACCGACTTAATTTGCATAACACGTTGATCAAAGGTGTTGACTTTGCATCATTAGGCAGGTTTAAGAAAATGCAGCAAAGACAAATTGGGGAAAACACTAAATGATTAATGAAAACAGTGATCGCACCTTCAAGACACTCGTTTGCAACTTGATTAGATTATTAAACAATCAGAGCTTCTTTCAAGTAAGTTTCCTGCTCATGCTGTCATAATAGGAAGGCAGTCAGCTGTTCTGTTTGCTTATCCGAATTTACTTTTTTCTGAAATCTGTCCTCCAGTTTATTCGTTTTAAAGCGGAAACTGCATGGTTGTGAACAATGACTGACCACCCAACTCTGGTAATGTGATTTAAAATTGATGTAACTGTCAGCTTTGTTCTGGCTTACTGTGCTGTTTACATGGGAAAATCAAGGATATCATCAGGTCCTTTCGGGCTAATTTCGTTACTAAAATCTCTTCTACTGACAATATTATCTACCACGTACTCTTACAAGTTACCCAGTTACCTCTTACAAATACCATGGCAAAACCAAAAAAACGTTGATATTTTTCTGCCAGAAAATTAAGTTCGTTGAAACTTTTTGTAATTTTTTCGGATTAATCCTCCGTGTAGTCGTTACTCCAACTGTTGTTTAGGTACGTTAACTTTACTGCAGTAGAGTACTCGTTCGAAAGTAAAAAGTTACACATAGCCTTCAGTACATACAAGGACATGTGCGTGTAATTTTTGCTGCCCCTTGGAGATGGCAATCATTAGATACATCATCGTTCGCATGGTTTGCCGTCTATCAGGGGCTGGCCTACCGTAACCAAACCGAAAATATATAAATATAAGTTTTGAATTAGAGTATGTTTGTTTCTGACAATGTCGGCCTGAAGCCCACGTTGAAATTGTTTGTGTCTTGTGAAAACGAAGTACTCTAACATTGAGGCAAATTAAGGTGAATGATAACAATGAAACAGTTGCAAAATACTCATGAGGAATAATCAGAACATGTGGATAATAATGCTTAGATATGAAAATACAAAATAAAAATAAAAATGGACATTTTTATAAGTTCACATTGATATACATGTACTACTAACAACCATAAGTCCAGTCTACCATGTCAGTTGCTTAGGAGGTAATGTTTGGAGTTTTTCAAGTTCATCTATTTTTATTTCCTCAATCTCCAGATTCATTTCCAACAAATCCTCAAATTATATAATG
Organism: Kryphioiulus occultus; assembly: GCA_034687865.1. Lineage (NCBI taxonomy): Eukaryota > Metazoa > Arthropoda > Diplopoda > Julida > Julidae > Kryphioiulus > Kryphioiulus occultus. The sequence goes on along the minus strand of JAQGAF010000876.1, from coordinate 24,269 downwards.
TTGGAATTATAACACCTCTTAATTTTTGTTCTACACAGTAATTATTTCTTGCAAATTGGATGCTGTATCTATCAGTACATAATTTGAGGAATAATCAGAACATGTTGAAGATTGTCATACGATTTGAAAATACAAAATCAAACTGCATAGAGCTTTAATAAATACCTGTAAGTTCATGTTGATGTGACAGCAAATAAGTAACAATCATAAGTCCAGTCGGCTATACCAGTTACTTAGGAGATAATGTTTTAAGCTCCTTTCAAGTTCTCCTACATGAATCTTATTAATTTTCAACGAGTCTTCAGGGTTAAATAATGTTGGAAATATCCGTACGTATTTCGTAATCACTTGCAAAGGGATGCTTTATCGATAAGTGATTTTCCTGAACAAGTCAACTTTGTGGATGTGTTGATGTGATAACAAATAAGTAACAATCAGAAGTTCAGTCAGTCACGTTAACTTGTTTTTTCAAAATAGTGGATTCAAAATGCATTTATATTTAGTGCAGAAACAATAATTATTCGAATTATTACAAAACGATAAACCGTATAACTACCAATTAAGAAATGCGACCGAATATCATTCTGATGTAGAATGACATGTACTACAAGACAAGAATGACACCTATCCCATCCTAACCTACATGTAAAAATACGGTGTACCGGTACACGGATAAGTAATTTCACTGCACCTCCCACAGGCAATCACTGCCAGTCTACGAGCCACTAGGAGAAGCCAACGTTTTCTGTGTGGGCAGGGTAGCAGCAGGGTCCATATCGTAGTACAGCCCATTATTCTTATTTTCGCACGTTTTTCAGTAACGACTAGTGCTATCGGATTTGTCAGTACACGTTCATGTAGCATGTCGTGCTAAAATAGCAAAAAAGCCTCCCAATTCAAATTGAATCGCCCCCGCACATGCAACCATCGTCGTCCATTATCTATTCATTTTCAATTACCGTGCATCGACATCTGGAGCTGTTTTCGAGCCCTGATGCGGGGGTGGGGGAAGCCTTACAAATTGTCAATCTGGGCCATGATTTTGTTATTCGGAGCTCATCCCATGGCGGCCTCCTTTGCACGTTCCAGAAGCCACCTCGAACCGCTTAAATCCCTTCCATTTGGAGCCTGAACAACACGGGGGATAATGATGATCGCCCCCGATGACCAGCGCTGAATTTGTAGGATGCGTGTCCAGTGCAGGATCGATAAATGCTCGATTCTGGTTGATGACTTTTTCCCCCTCCATTCTCATCGCAAAAAAACTGCTAAGGGAGGAAAAGTGCGTAACAACGGCTGTTATCTTGTCAGTGTGACACCGACGCTCTCTGGGCTGCACTTAAGGAATGTCCACTCACTCCCCCATTAGCAGAGAAACTCCTGGAGAAAATTGCCAGCACTGGTCGAAGCTCGTTCTACAGCAACCCCGGTGCTGGGGTCGAGATTGGTGCGTTTGTTGGATGCAAAAAAAAATGCGATGTCATGGCCGAAATTGCCAGCTTTCATAACCCACTGTAAATGCAAGGATTTGGAGAAGCTGACCGTTGAATTCTTGTTATAAAGGCCAGTGAATGGCACTGATTTACCATTAAGCACGTCTGATACTTTGTTCAAATCAACTCAGCACCAAAATAACAGCAATACACTTTTGAACTTCTAAGATAGCTTTAGGCTATCCTTTGAAAGACCATTCCAACTGTCCATACCATTCCATCAGCATCATGCTTTCAAAGCAATATTTCATTGCTACAAATTACACAAAGCTGCAAAGCCCACTTGACAATCAACAATTGTTTGTAGAGCAACAATATTTGTAGCATTCTACAGTTGTTTGGAGAGAACAGTATTTGTAGCATTCCATTTACAGTGTACACGTACAAGTACATGTACATGTATCTGACAGAGAAATGTAACCTGACTATACAAATTGGAATCGATAATTATTTTGGGTCTGTTAAATATCATTTGGTACTGTTGGTAGTTTCCTATAGTGTTGAACAATATACACTGCCATGACCATCATTTTGAGCCTTCGTAAAATTATTTTCCATCCAAAATCTATGGGTTTTGAATTGCAGGCACCCTGTAATTCATTAATTGCGACTTGTTGCCACCCATTAAATATTGAACTGAAGTCATTGCCCCGCGTTTATTATGTACACACTGTGACTGCCGTTGATGTCTTTAATTATTTGCATACGAAAATATTTACCCGTTTCCATCGAGTCTGTTTGCCGTGCAGAACGGGGTTACACGGGTGCATACGTATCGGGAAAAACACTGTCACCCATCAGCTAAATATGAATAATGATTGTCGGGAATACTGTTGGAGTAGAAATTCCTCCATGAATGACACGAGCAAAATCGATCCTATCGATCCGTCTCGAGGAAAATGATAGATGATAAAAGATGGGTTAAGAAAATTAAGAATTCATATTGAAGATGCCACGTGTGAGATGAACATTTTTCTCCTCGTCAGAACACTCGGGGAATATCAGTAGTAGTGTTTACAGAAATTCCAGGTCATACTACGGTTAATGTCCTGCTGCTGCCCAGTGACAGCATAGGCACTGTGAGAAGTAGGCTTCTCCTTACGGCCGTGGTGACTAGGAACCTGGAAAACCTGGAAACCTCAGGGAATTTCATTTTCAACATGGAAAATCTGGAAAACTCAGGGAATTTTGAATTGAAACCTGGCTTTTTTCAATTTCGAAATACACCTAATTTGAGTATCGTCTATGGAGTTAACTTAATTCTGTCAGTGTTAATATTTTTGAAATTTTCGATGTGCTCAAACTGCATATTATTTCCACAAAAAGAAAAAGCATGTCAAGGAAAATATCCCAAAAAACCCATTCGTTAAAGAAATACGTAACATCCATCATTATGTTTGGATGGTAATGTAGTAATGTTGACTAAAATCCTACCATTTGAGACGTAGTTTTTAGAGAAAATTCTTTGTTATGATTCTTGCTAAATATTTCAATGGAATTCGGACACGTTTAATCATTAAAATATATTTTTTTAACCTGGTAAAATTAGAATAGACACTTTAAAACTCAGGAAATTTAGTTTTTTTGAAATTAGTAGTCACCATGGTGCCCCTCCTTAGACCAGGGACTCAACCGAGGGATCACTGTGATTCCAAACAACCATTCAATTGGGTTGTAATTTGTTATAAATTTGTAAAAACCATCATTAGGATATGTTTTGATGGTAATGTTGACTAAAATCCTACCATTTTGAGATGTAGTTTTTCAAGAAAATTCTTCGTAATGATTCTTACTGAATATCATTTTCAATGGAATTTTAACACATTTAATTATTAAAGTATATTTTTGAACCTGGTTACATTACAATATGACCCCGGAAAACACGGGAAATTTCTTTTTCAGAAATTAGTAGTCACCATGGTGCCCCCTCTTCAAACCAATGACTCAACCGAGGGAACACACAAGAACACTTATTCCAAACAACTATTCAATTGGGTTTTAATTTGTTTGTAAAATTATAATGGCATTTAGTGCCCTTAATTCATATTGACTGACAGTTCTATGGGTTACTTATTCACCACAGCACCAATGCAAATACCACACTATGAGCTGAAATTCTCAGCATTAAGGGCTAACGAGAATATGATGGCTGATCACAAAGTCCCCATGGCATCTGGAGGGCCACATGTTGGTTGAAATGGCAAGTCAAAAATTGCTTATCAAGAAGTTAGGCTGCATTTCTTCAACCAAAGTGCAAGAAACCTTCATCTTGGTTTCAGGTTGACAGAAATGCATTATTAATGAGTATTGATCATGAAGCAGATGATCAGCATACAGCTATATGTACCTGACTGCTGGAAGTGAATTATACACCAACGTCATGGCAAGCTCGAATTTCCAGCAAAATGTTATGATATGCATTATGAATGTAGTTAAACAATGTGCACGCAAATCAGCATTGGGACTAGCGTGTGCCTGTCAGAACATATTTGGTGCGAGGAGGGAGATAATGTGACACTGCTAGCTATTCGATTGCATGATTATTTTATGCCCTTACATGAGCTGCAGTTTATTTAATTTGGAATGCTTCGCTGTTGTGATACTCCAAGCGCCATTGGCAAATCCTCTTTTCAAACAATTTGCAGATGAGATGGCATGAACATTAAGCAAATGCAAAGATCCTCCAGCTGCAATCCATAAGTGCATTTTCAAACGTCATTTAACGTAAAAAAGAATCATTACATCCACAAATAAGTTCGTATTCCATTTTTGTAAACAAGTTATTTTGAGGTACATGCTTTTAAAACACAACTTCCATTTAGGGCTCAGTTTACACCGAGCTACACATGTACATGTTACCTGCTTCGACACACGAGTTTAAGGATTTCCAATCTGGAATTGTCAGGGAAATTGGAAATGCAATGAATGGTAATATATACAATTTGTTTTGAAAACGTCAGGGAAATTCGTCATATCAATATTACAATTTGCTTTCACATACACTGTTCATGTACCGCGTACATGTAGCTATGCTGGTGAACGCAAAAGTCAAGAGATGGCACACTCAGTCAGATACTGAAATTGGGAAATCCCCTGACTAATTCATGGAATTCCCCTGGCATCAGCATTGCAGTATTGGTTGCAAATTTAATTTCTAAATTTCTTCAGTGATTAAAGGCAAGAATATTGATATTTAAATCAAATTAGGAGATCTGGGCAATGAATACCAGAATTTATTCCCCAAAGTAGTTGTTTTTAATAAGTTGAGCCACAGATTAATTGATTTGGGCCTATATTTAGCCTTATTCAGAAAATCGAATCCTTTTCACTTTATCACTATGAATACATGTAAAATGCAATTTGCCATGCAAATGCTAAATCGAGTTTATTGCGTTTTACAAGCTAACTTGAATTTCCCCGACTTTATAAAAATAAATCACTTTAGTTTATATTTCATGTCTTTCCAATTTCCCTGATAATTCCTGGCCAGGGAAACAACAAATTCATGCATGGAAGCAGGAGACATGTACTGTAGCTTGACGGAAAATAGAATACCAAATCGTTGTTTGTATTATACTTTTTAGGATACTTTTTGCATTTTCAGGTGGTGAGGGTGGGCAGGGAAAATTTGCTTTAAAAACTGGAAAAGTCAGGGAAGTTGAAAATTTCAGTTTTGGGTGCACCAAGACTCACTGCAAAGAATCAACACCTACACCAATAATCTGATATACCATCTTTATGCAATAGAACATTTTTTGTAGTATTTTTAAAATGTAACCAATTTAACCATTTTTGTTACCAAAACAAAGCCTACAGAACCTGGCAGTACGTTAGACCAGTTGTTACCCAGAAGGAGTTTTCTTAGAGCTAGTAGGACTAGTTCTAGTAGCTCAGATAATGCAATAGCCGTTTCAAGGGTGACGTTTTCAACACGTAGGCCCCATAAAACGTCGTTAAATTAAAGAAAATTGAACCCTGTTCTTGATCTGAGGGGAAACCCTCATGGCGGTGTGGACAGCTAAACGTATTTTATAAATGTCAAGACGCATTCAGCTTGGGGCCAATAAAATTTGCGGCCTATAATGTGATAAAGCCATGTTCGTATGGAAGAGATATGGCTTTGGTAAACCGAACTAGGCTGAAGTGTAACAACGTTGACTCCATTTTTCGAGCGTTTTAGTGTCCTGTCGGCCATATCCGTGGCCTAGGTTTTTGTGTCAGGTATCAATAACTTGACGTTGGAAAGCTCAGCTGAATAGCATAAGGTCCAAAACCGTGAAATAGATAAGGTAACATTCCGGAAGCATGCTTGATGCTCTAGCCATTTGCATAACTTATGTCACTAGGTTTGACCTCAGGATCCTGACTAAATTATGGGATAAAGTGCTCTTCAGCACACTCAACATGGGTAATGCAATGCAGGCATTAAACAATGTTTAAGCCATGACCTTGATGCTCCAGATCTTGCATTTGGTCTGTTGGTTTTGGAAATGCCATGACATCCCACGACTTTTTGATGACTTTAAAATTTTCAATACTTTTAGAAAATGAGTTAGCAATTGAACAACTGCATGTAGTAACAACCAGACAATTACCAATTTCAAACTACTGAGTACTTGCAATGGGATGATATAATAACTCATTTCAGTAACAAAGAGGAATACTTGTATAAGTTCAAGTAACCTCTAGTCTAGATGTACTGTAGCCCTGACAGATGGGATTGTATCATAAATTGTGAACCATTTGATTCTGACTGGTGGGATGGTTTTATAAAATGAAACCAGGACCTTGGTTCTCCAGAGATGTACGTGTCATTGGTTCTGCTGGATTTGGAATTAGGAATTATATGACTTCTTCAGAACCTTTTCAAGACTTTAAATATGTCAATACTTTTGAAAACGAAAGTTGGCAATTGATCAACTACCAACAACCAGAAAATTACAAACTTAACAAAGTGCAGAAGATTGGTATACAGGGGAAATTCATATGAGGAAATCTGACTGTCCTAAAATGTTCAAATGAACGAATCAAATATCAAAATCCCATGATCCCAATCCCATATCAAAATGTTATTAGGCCCTGTACATATTTTGAGAAATACACCTCAGAACTTCAGTTTCTAAAGACTCAAACAGTCGTAACATATTGTCTTATTACTTGCATTAATTGTGCAACAATTTTAAATAGCAACATCGTTAGTTTCTGGTTTGAAAAATCAATTGACCCAAACTAATGCTAATGCTCAACCATCATTCGCACCAGGCAAGCACAATTAATTACTGTATTCTTAAGGCAATCAATGGCGGCTAATTGTGTTAAGTTTTTGTGAAGTTGTCTGGAAGGATGTAGCAGAGCCCAGCCAGATCGATAATATCGGATCCCATAATAGGCAATTTAATTACTCTCATATGGAAAAAAAATAATTCGTATAATGTGATTTAGGGTAAAACGCATTCGTGATGAAAGCGTCATGGATTATGCATGAGGCGTATGCTGATTCCCTGCATTAAGGTTCAGTTTGTTTATAAAATTATCACCCTAATTAATGCTCTTACTTAGCGAATATTAAGCAGACGTATCATCGAGCATGTTATGATGAACGTGTCTGTTTCAGTATCGGTTTCAGGTGGCCTAATTAAGTAATTGGGGCGTGTCTATTTGGAGAAAAGAAGCTTTGTCGTGAAACAAAGGAGTTTCGAGGGCTTTGTTTTGATTTCATGGATAATAGAAAATTGAAAAATTTTCTTCCTTTGTCATAGTTTGCTTTTCAACTTTTCGAGACATAACTGTTATAATTGAAACATCGGTTAATTTTTAGTGATTTTGGTCAGAACAGAAATCAATTCATGACAGATGCTAAACAGCAAATGAGAAATAATTTTTAAAATACAATTAATGTTCCGAACATCGAAGCTTAAAATGAAAAAGAACGTTAACTAGTAAGTTCATGTCTACTGTATTTGTTATTGTTATTTCCATGACATTAAAATGACTTTTCCATGACTTTAAAAATACTATGCCTTATGTCGAAATTCCTTGACATTTCAGTTCATTCCACATGATTTTTTTTAAAAAAATGCGTCTGTTATATTATCATCACAAAATCGTGATTTTCACCCACCCCACCGGTGTCAGCACTCGTCACCATTGTTAAACCTCCTCTCTATGGTACCAATATTGATCAACAAAACTGATTTGACTTAAACGAGATTTGCATAAAATGTAACCAAAAAAAATACATTTTAGTCAATCAAAAGCACATTTTATTTTTTAGAAGAAAAAAACACGTCATAGGCGAAAGTTTTTTTTTTGCAAAACTTGATGACAAGCAATTTATTCTATCCCAAATGTAGGGTGTACTTCGATATAGTCCCTGGGACTAACATAGTTAAACAGAAAATAAAACTAAATAAAAAGGATATATTCTGACAGCTAGGACATTCCATGACCCTCGTGTTAACACATGTATCAAGACTATTCCATGACATTCATTACTGCCAATTCTATGCAAAAAACGTCGGAAATGACTCATTGTTCATTAAATTCGTAACCATATAATGAAATTTGGGACCAACATTTCCATTTACATTTTAAGAATGTGGGCTTCTCCTAATGGCTCACAGGCTAACAGTGATTGCCTGGTGATTTGGGGAACAGAAAAAACCACAAAAAATAAAAAGGACGTATTCTGACAGCTAGGAGAGATGAAAATGGATCAAAGGCAAACATTCCATGACCCTAATGTTGACACATGTATCATTTCCATCACTATCATTTTCATTTCCATGGCTTTCAGTACTGCCAATTTCAGGCAAAAACGAAGGATATGACTCACTGTTCAAGAAATTCGTAACCACGTAGAAGAAAGTTAGCATAAACTTTTCCATTGTATCAGCTGCAGAATCCAGCATTCTCTGAAAAAAAGCTCTTTGCGTGCGAGCTTTTTTAACAATTGAATAACATAAAAAGCAATTTGGAGCTACATGGGTAAGCCGCACTGCTCGAGCGAATCAATAGATAAAAAACCCAAATGAAGAGCCTTTTGAGCAGGATGGCATTTTTATGAAATGGGCTTTCACTGACGTTGTCTTCCCTTCTACTCAGTTTGTCCCAGAAATAAAGGAAAATACGGATAAGACATTGTAAACAGTCAAAAAACAATGCATTTTCCTAACTATTCATCAGCCAACAAACGACTGATTTTACTACATTGTTTGCGTTGTCTCTACTCCGAAATGGATGAGTTAAAATGTTTGCCCACAAAATGAAAACAATTGCAACCATGGCCGTAGGCGATTTGGCGCCGATCAATATGCACTCATGCGCAAGGTCGTTCGCAATTGTGCAATTTTATTTATAGATTCTGTCTCATGCCAAGTATATCAATTGAAATTCTGTGGGGCCACTGAAATTTTCTAGAAATACGAGAAATTCCTAATAGCAAATTTCAGATAATGGCTCGTAGGCTCACGGTGATTGCCTGCGATTAGGGCAAGCAAACTAAATTCAATTTTAGGTTATGATAAACACCAACAACCAAAAAGGATAAATTCCGACAGGTACTGTCGTTCTACTAGACAAGTAGAGTTGAAATACACTTATTTCGTGCACATTTGCACCAGGGAATATACCGTAGTGTATCCCAGATTGCTGCCTGATTTCGCAGCCATTCAGTTTTTGTGTATTTTGGAAGCCCATTTTTCAAATGGTAGAACGATTTGCATTCCAGCTAATTTTCCAATTGCGATTCCCCCAACAAACTAGAAGAAAATCAATGTCCACCAACTTCAGAATGGGTCGTTTATGACCTGTCCAGAGGATTGCATTTTGGCAGAGGCTCAAAAGGCGAAGGAAACCCCGAAAATTACCCCGCAATCCTGCTGGGAATCATCCCATTAGACGAGTCGATTTAAATAGCATTGAGTTGCCAGTCGCGAACAACAGATGTCGCCAGGCGCAGAGGTCGTAAAAAGTTGTTTCGTGCTCCAGTCGATGATTAGCCGACAATTAATTAAGGAAAGGACGTCGTCTAGCATGAGCTTGACATTGTTACAAGGTTTAATTGAGTGAAGCGTGGATTCAAACAACTGGGAAATTTGTTTTTGTAAAGTCCAGGCCGTGCTAATGGCTCGCAATTTGCCAACGCTGTTGCGCTGTCAAACCCGCACTGCGGTTAATTAACACCCTGGCCGATTATCCGCCATGCCTTTTTGGGTAATGGCCCATTCAGTTAGGTTTTTTGTCGATATTAAAGCCTTCTTGGTCGTTGAAACTGAAGTTTAAAACAGTTTCACCCCTCCTGCCTTGCGGAAAATCATACCAAGTAAGTCATCCATTGGGTCTTAAATTAAGAATCAATTTCATTATGATTGACTGAGGTTGTATTCATTTTAGACAACTGCGTACTTTTCGGACAACCGATTAGCTCGCTTGTTTTAATGTCGTGGTCCATGAGGCAAAGGGCCTATATGTTCATGTAACTAACGAAATAATGTAAAAATGTGTTTGTGCAGTCATAGCTGTCATTGAGGAGAAAACAACGCCTAAAAATTGTGTACATGTGCTAGTATATTGACTGCTGACTTTTTACGGACTTCAAAGACTTCAGTGAGACTTCACAGACTCCAATTAAACCTCAAGGTACTCAAGTCCCAGAGAAGTCATTGAAGCCTGGCTGAAGTTCTTGAAATCATTGAAGCCCTATTGAATCCTTTAAGTCCCAGGGAACTCTCATTGAAGCACCCCTGTAGGCCTACATGTAGTCTGCACTCTACAAGTCTGTGAAGTTATGCTGAAGTCCCTTCAGACTCATTTGAATGAGATAGTGACTGCCAGGGCATCTGGCGTGCAGACTTGCATCGACTTCACCAAACTTGAATTACTACAGTGGGACTTCAATGAGACTTCAAGGACGTTAATGGGACTTTAACAGAAGTCAAGGACTTCCTGACATCACAGGTCCCACTGAAGTCCCATGAAGTCCCACTGCAGTCACTGAAGTCTGCAAGGTAAGGTTAAAGTCAGCAGTCTGTGAACGGAGCTGGATTCCCCGGACTTGCAATGACTTCACTCTAGACTGCGATGACTTCACCCCAGATTTCAGTCATGCCTTCAACGCAGATTTCAATCATGCCTTAATGGCCGACATCAACCACTTTTGTCGGACTTCAACGAGTTCTATGTGACTTCTGCCATCAGTTACACCTGGCTTCATACTATTCACAGGTTGTTCTCCCTATGTGGAACATTTTTTTTCAGTTAAAAGATCCGATACTTGTCTAATTATGTCTTAGTTAATCAGTTCGTTTTTTTGATTTCCTGTAAATTTGACATTTTAGAGTTCGTAAGTCTACGTACATGTATTTCTTTTACATGCATGTTATTTTCGCACCTATGCATAGTTGATGGCGCGAGCTTTCAAATTTCCTCGACAGATGGCAGCAAAGCGACATTTCCGCCAACAGCGGATGTCGGCCATTTGTATTTTAAAACTTCGGCATGGAAGTCCAAGTAATATTTTGTTCCCAAATACATGTACATGGAAGCTATAGGCGCCTAAACAATGCTTGTTTACACACGGTAGGCAAACGATTTAATTTATACAACTTCAGATACCTGAATTTAACCCGCGTGTGCGGTTTAATTCTGTTTAGTATTTTAATTTCGTTGAAGTGCTTCAAATGCCATTTGATTGAACTGCATGCATAGGCCTAGCTATACACTGTTCATTATAACATTCTTGTGGCAACGCCATGTCAGTATTTCAAGAATGACAAGCAGAAACTTTGCTGTATTCGAAAACTGCTTTTCTGCGCCATGGCCATAAAATAAAGTAGCTCTGCTTTGGAACATCCCCATTACGACTTGTGCCCAAATACTAGGCTCTGAGAGGGTCTCGCAACAGCCAGTCGACTACCAAATCTCGACCATAAAATGCCGATGGCGCCATTAGGAGCAGGCAGCAACGAGATTTCGCGATCACGGAGTTATGTTATTGAAATAATGAACTAAGTTGACTCGCATCTACGGTCTATCGATGGCTGAACAACAAACGTGACATGAAAGTTGATGTTAATCGAAATACACCAGGCTTTGGATCGCGCCAAGGTCATGACCCTGCCCGGTTTTAATTCTGAAGATTGGAGGAGCCCACACACAGGCTGTTGAAGGTGCAAATCCAATTTCCTGTGCAGACTTGGATCTGAAACCAGCCTCATGGAAAATAAGACTGATTGCAAACTGCAAACTTATGGGGAAAATGGCAGTAAGCACGTATTTTCAGCTAAATAGCAATTACTTTCTGGTGTCGTGGTTACTCATTTTTCACAGTTTGTAGTAGTTGCAAACCGATTGCAATATGACTGGAGATGTCCCTCGTAATACTGGACGACTATTCGAGCATCCTGCATTTTTTAGAATGGTTGCAGAGGTAACCAAGCAGGTTTGCAATCACCCTGCAATAGTTTTTTTCTCTTTAGGGGGTCTTATTCGCCATCAGTATGATAAGTTTAAAACACACAAACACCCCACTTGATGACAGTTACTGAGCGACATTTTTATCAAAACATGAACAAAAAATGGTGGATTATAGTCGCACAATAGCAAAATTCTGCAAAAGTAGATGACAAATCGGAGTGTCTAATCAAAAACTTAAATAAAATGACCCTGCCTCTCTCTGTTCAGTCATAATTCCTCATATTTTGGTCAACCTCCATTAACTGCCCTGTCATTCCCAGGATGACGACATAATACTAGAACGCCCCCTAAATGGGAACAATGCGAATAATTGCGTAATAATTACATGTTTGCCTACAAATTACCTGCAACCATACCTAGTCATAATTTGAGCAAAAATGGCGCCTTTTAGCCACCCAAAAGCAGAATGTATGCAAAACTTGGTTGACAAAAGAATTGGATGTAAAAGACAACGACAATAGTCATAAATCGTCATAAATTGCACGAGCAAAAATGGTGGATATTAGCCACCCAAAAACACTTATTGCAAAACTTGATGACAAAAGATAGTTTATAAACTAATTTTTAAAAGAAAATGACTGATTTGGCTGACCCTTCCTCTTAATAGTTTGGCCAACCCCCTCCCCTAACGCGATAATTAAAAAAACCTGGTAGATAAACTTGTTGACTAACCAGTGACGTCACGTTGGTAATTAAATAGGTGAACAGACTGCTTTGACGGTTTTTGCAATGGATTGTGGGAGCACTAGAATTTATACATGGTGTGTAGTGTACGTTCCGTGCGCTTTAGATCATAAAACGATTATCAATGATGATATATTTCTGCCCGCCCTGCACAGTCAATAATACTGTCGATATCAACAAATACCCACAATATTACTGACCGTCCACAACAGATGGCAGACGACATGTCGTTTCAGTGTTACATGATGCGCCATAGGAAATTCATCACAGGGAGTGCTATAGGAAAAAAGCAATGGAAACACTGCAACACATGTTACCGTGTTCCTGGAATGCGGTTCATATTACTCAGCATTCCAATACCGAGTGGGAAATACACAGCAACACGTCATCGCTGTTTCCGCCCTTTTCTGGTTTATAAACCTAGATTTTCGTTAGGTGTGTCTCGGGTTTAAGAAAAGGCCATTTAACACTTAAAAATATGACATTTAAATTTAAATGCGCACATATGAAAGTACTCTACAGTACAGTAGCTGGCAAGAAATACATGTATTTATGCTAATTGGAGAAACATTACCATACACCTTTGTTGGGCTACAGCATTGCTGAGCTACATGTACATTTATGCCTTGGTAACATGCACCTATTAGACCAAAAGTAGTCATTTTGAATAAACGAGGTCCCAAATACAGATAAGATATACACACCACCAACTAAAACAAAAATTTAACTAACACTTGAGTTAAATTCATTCTGATAACAGGTGGGATAAATTTGCACATTGCTGGAGTTTTGAGTTCGTTATAAAGTCAATTTTTTTGCATGATGGCTTATCTTGGTTTGGCATGCATCGAATAACTGTCTTCTACTGCAAGATTCAACTCAATTCTCATGCATGCGCATGTCAAACTTGAAGCACGTGATTAAATGCCTCACTTTCGTCGCATGACCTCACTCTTGATCTTCTGCAGGCGATGCCTGGCCTTGGTCACCTTGGCCACATGCCGTTGACCATCAGGTTGTGCCATCCTTTCATTTCCATTTTCCAGGTCCTCCAAGTCCCGCATCAGCTCCCAGAAGTCAGTGTCCGGAAACCCCGAGGCATCGCCCTGCAAGGGAATGTCAAACTGCCCCAACGCCCTTCGTTTCCGGCGCCCTTGCAGGAGCAAAGGTACGGCAGCGGCAGCAACCGGAAGTGCCATCAGACTGAATGCAGCCATGGCCGGAAACATCAGGGACGGTCTTTGGAACGTGATTGTTGGTCGTACAGTGCTCGATGCTTGTTTGGCAGTGGTGGCCTGTTGTGGTTGTGGGACCGGAAGTCGACGAGTGGTCGACGTGGTTGCTGCCTTGGTGGACCGCCGCTCAACGTATGGCTTCCGTGTTGGTGCCCGGGTCTTCCGCTTGGGTGCGCCCCTCCTCAAGTAAGGTCTGTTGGTCAGCAAATGGACGATAGACTGTGAGGAACCTTTCTTCACCTTGGAATTTGATGGCACTTGTGTAACGACTTCCGGTTGGTGCTGTCCCACCATGGCGGTCATGTACTCGCCCTCGTCCACCGGGATGGCCTCCCCCGCAAAACCGTCGTCTTCCGAGGGCCAATCAGAGAAGCTCATGGCGCTGCTGGCGCAGGAAATGCCCTTGCACACCACGGTGGCGACGCCAGGAACTGAGGTAAGTGATGATTTGTTTATTGTCTGTATAAGAGGCGATTTGAGAGAATTGCCTTCCTGTTTGTGAGAGTCTGCATGAAAAGTTATTGGACGTGATGTGATGATGAAGGACTGCAATGGCACTGCCTTGCCGTAGTGAGATGGTGCCTTGTACAGAGAGGTGGGTTGGGCACCATTCAGGGATGTGGCATACCCACTTGCAGCGCCACCTGCGGCGTTAAGGTGCAAAAGCAAGATGCAAGAGATGAAAACTCGCTTCCGAGTTGAGATATGACGCTTCATCTCGATGGCGTTAAGTACGGTGCACGGTGCCTGGAAGAAAGCGAAGGGAAAGTCATCAAACTGGCTGTTTTTTTGAAAATCGAGTTAGCTTTTTTGCTAAGCTAATGGATGGTTAATGTGTGAACTTTTAAACATACAATCGTAAGGTGGGATACGTTGGACAAGGTTTCAACTGGTTGCTTGAATCAGAAGTGCAGTGCAAGGATGACAAAAAAGGTGTCGAAGACGAATGCCCACAACTATACTAAAGATAAACTTGTCCAAAAATATGGCAAAATAACATGAGTTAGTTAAGCAAGCAAACCTGATACATGTATATTGTGAGAAAAATTCATGGCTATATTATGCAGAAATGAAATGAGTTCCATAGATGAATTTAGCTAACTTATCCCAAAAAATACGTTTTGAAAAAATTAGCCAAAAACCCATGAAAGATGAATTTTTCAAAATTTGCCAAAAGTCATAAAGGCATTGAAGTAAATGATATCTAATTTTTATTTCTGCCTAGAGATAGCATTGTACATCATTGTTTTGTGCCACTCATCTTTCAGTCTGAAACACAGAAGATTTTTTTGAAATACGATATGCCATCAAAGATAGTTTACTAAATTCGCCACAACCATGGGTGGAGTTCTAAAAACCTACGAAAGTTTGCCAGGCGACTTTTGAAAAAAGCGAAACAATTGGTTGAACTACCAGCTATGAGACACCCAGTTGGGTAATTGAGACCCAAATTGTGATTTCTGGCACTGTCCGCCATTGTTTTTCTATAACTTGTATTTCAATCTTGAATATCATACTCGTACACATGTGATTTTTTTTTCAAAAAACGAAAAACCATCAAAGATAAGTTTGTAAAAATTCTCCGAAAAAGCATTGATGAATTACTGAAAGCTCGAATGAAAGTTCGGTAGACGTATTTCTAAAAAATCGAAATGTTGAACCAAGTGAGACAACCATTAGATAAATCAGACCTAAATGTGATTCATGCCCAGAGAGGGCACTGCACGCCGTTGTTTTGTAATACTCATCTCGCAATCTTAGATGCTGCATTGCTGCACATAGGCGAGTTTTTTTGATAAACAAAACCATCAAGATACGTTTTTCAAAATTCACCAAAAAGCATTGATAGTTTTAAAAAACTCGCATGACAGTTAGGTAGACGAAGAACTACATCAATAATGTTGTCTTGTTGTGGCCAAAAAATAGTTGGTGATATTTGTAAACACATATGTTTACGTCTCAATTGATTGTGTTTCACATATATCTACAAAAGAACGCCATAGACGATTTTTTTTGAAAACTCACGTTCATCAATGTGTATATGAAAAAAATGAATTATCAACGTGAATATTTAAGGGGACACCGTTGACATTTTTTTTGATTTAAAAACTGTATCGCAAATACTAGATTTTCAGTATATTTTCTTTAATATTTTTGAGAAATAATGTATGATCAAAAACGTTTATGGAAGAAATTTTGTGAGAAAATGTTCACTAGATCATCAATTCGTTGTGTTTACATTTTGAAATTGTCATAAATATTATTAATGTTAGGAACGCCATAGACGAACGTTATCAAGCCCATTTTCAGAAATATTTATATCGCAAAAACTAAAAGAAGTTTTTGTTTGAAAAACGAAATCAACTTTAACGCAGCAAGTGAAATATTTTTGAAAACTAGAGGGAACAAAAACCTTAGGCGAGACTATTCACTTTAGAGAATTTCCCTTAAATGTATTTAATAAGAAATTTAGAGCAGATTACTTGTATTGCATGGGGTTAAATGGTGCAATTTAAGGGAAAGCGTAATGTGGGTGTTCAGTTGGCCTAAACGGACGTGTTACTGGTGTATGGCTTTGGGGTAAAATGTTTATTGTACATGACGACCCATAATCTTATAACAGACTAAGCATACACAGTCACAGGCGCAGATAATAACCGAGAAATGTCAGGGAAGGGCATGACCTGGACTTGACACCAGACGTCAACCCTTGGCTTTGCGATATTTTTTTTTTTAATTATTTTTAACGTACTACGTGGTTCCACCCACGGTTTAATTACAACCCGCAATAAGATAACGTTCTCAGATTGGGATGCAGAGCGTATAATTTTTTCTGATATCACATTCGTAGCCTACTCCACCTTCGGCAACATTTTTTCTCGTTTTCCACGCTATTCTCTAATATCTTAGGATGAGTCTTGGCTTTGGAGTCTATGTGAAGCGTTTCGTATGTAAACCCATGTGCACGAAATAAAAAAAGAATATTAAAAAATAAAAGATACTCAGTCGCATGGGAATCTGTAACTACCTTAAATTTTATCGCATGGAGGGGTCGTACTGATTGTGGGCTGTATGACATTTTTGGCAACTGAAATGCAGCCATGAACGTCATTGCAACCGTGGTATTTTTGAAGAATATGCACGACCATAACTTAGAAAAAATGCTAATATAATGCATGCCGTGTTTATGCGATGCCGCAAATTGCCTTGCGACTTAAATAAATGCCGTCAGTTGAGGTATTTTTGAAATTATGCAACATCATGATTCTTAAATCTGCAAACATTGCATGACGTTCTCATGCAGTGTTTGGGCTCCATTGACAACCTCTATAACAGTGCTTCTCAAACTTTTTATATCATCACCACTCCCTGAATCTGAAAAAATAAAGGCTCTCCAAAAATGTTAAGCTTTTAGTGATCTAGGCGAACATTTTTGAAAATCTAGATGAAAAATGATGGAATTTTACCCACAACTTTATAGAAAATTAGCAATAATGAAATTATAGGTAATGCCTAGGCAAAGTTTTCGAAAAAACTACCAGCAGTGATGTATTTTTAGTGCTCCTTACTGTGGAATAGTGCTGATAATTTTTTTAAAAAACACTTGATCACAAGCAATGCCTTTTTATGAACTATAGCCTAAAGAAATTTCCATAATTATGTGTATTACTTATGACATCGATGAAATTTTGTGAAAAATTACATCCTGCCTTGCCATATCAATTTTAGTAATTTTAGTAATTTTTAGAAAAAAATATCAGAATTACTTTTACCCATTCAGCCGCCCCAATTACAGCACTGGTGACCAACGGTACCATTTACCATTAATTGTTATAGGTAAATTATTATTAAAAACAATATAACACTTTACCATGGTTCCCCAGACCTGAAAAACCTTTAATAGTCAGTGAAATTAGAAACGCCAGGAAAAATCAAGGAAATTGGATTTTTTTTTAAAAAGTCTGGGAAATCGATAAATCAATAATACATTTTACATAGCTAGTTATTGTTTAATACAAATCAAGCGATGGAAAGCAGTTCTGTAGAAAAAATTAATAATGAAATAAACAATTTAAAAAACGAATCTAAATTTGCTGTTTCGTAATGTAAATACAGTATATGTTCTATATCCTGTTTACATACATCTACAGGGTAAACGTTGGACCCCATTGATGAAACCTGTGTCTTTATGGTTACTCTAACACCCTAAACACCCTGTATAATAAGCAACAATAGCGTTCCTTTTATTGGCATGTCACATATTTTTGCATTTTTAATAATCAGGGTGGACAGGGAAATCTAACATTTCATCCATGGGGGACCCCTGTTTACTTACTTGCATTGTTAATTATGCATGTAAAGCATAAATTAAAAAATCAAAATTTTCAAATTTACTAAAGTCCATCCTAAAACGAGAAGTTGAAATGAAAGATTATGACAGGCAAAACTATAACCATGGTTACTGTGTTATTTAAATTGTGCGGTGTTTGAAGAAAATAATTCATACATTTTGGTAGTTTTTCTCTGTTTGAAAAGCACTTGTCTATTAGCTTAATTATACTGTAGTTGTTGTCCCTCCTTCCAATTGTTAGCTGCCTTCCAAAATATGTTGTAATGTACGAGTAAAATTGACCAAGAGTCATGAGTGGACTCTGAAATAACACTGTTGCCCGACATTTTCTTTATATTAATTTTGAAAGGAAACACTTTTGTTTCGCTCTGTACATAATAGCTCTAATTCACCAGAAATTGGATGAATTATGATTTATTTATAATACTCGAAACGTCGATAAAATGAACTGGGAACGGTGATTTCATGGGAACTTTGTGACAAAATTGAATTTATCAATATTATGCCTTGATTTTCATCGACTCCCTGTCAAATTGATTTTGTAGTACAGTAATTTATTAGATAGATAGCAAATGTGCCAATCTAGTATGGCGGTAAGCGCATGTTAAACACGTATGAATCACATATCTACATTACGTGTTCATCCAAATTCCATTATCTTCATGGTAGCCACGGAATCAGCAGATTTTTTCCAATAATATTGGCTCATTGTTAATTTTTTTTTTAATTTGGAACAAACATGTCTAGAACATGCCAGCATCTGAATCATAGGACGAGTGGCGTAATTGGGGCGAGGCGTTAATTTTTATGGTTAGCAACAAGTTCCATTTTTTAAACAATAAAAATTATGTATTTATCGCATGCGTATATTGTTACGGTAATCCTTCTCGCAACTAGTTTGGGTATCAATACAAGAATTTAGCCAGATGTACATGTAAATTTGACGCTGCTTTGCTATTTTAGGAGGCGTTCAGCCAAGTGAATTAGTAGTGATCTGGTTTTTCAACAAAAAAAAATTGCCATCAATATGCATCAAAAATCCATTATTTCTGGTGATTAAAAAAACACGTTTCGCTTACCGCGTTCCTACATTTTTAAACATTTTCAAATTTTCAAAAGAAGAAAACTCTCCAAAAAATGCAGTGTTTGAGATCGAGTGGTTTCAACCATTAGTGTCCCCACTATGATTAATATTTCTGAAAAGCGTTGAAAGGAAAATTATTTATTGCATTTTGGAAATGCTCAAATGCTAAAAAAAATTGCCTTCAGGGTTTTCGCTGTTTTTACAATTTTGGAAGAAGAAAAATTCACACAATAGGCAGTGTTTAAGATTAGTGGTTTCGACCATTAGTGTTCCCATCGTTATTAATAGTTTTGAAAAACATTTTATGGAAAATACACTTAAAATTCATTATTTTAGTTTTCCAAACGCTCGATAAAACTTCAAAAATGTTAAAAAAAAATTGCCCACAGCGTTTCCATGGAAATTAATAATTTTGAACATTTTGAAAGAAGAAAAGATTGCACAAGCGCGCTGTTTGAGATATAGTGGTTTCAACCATTAGTGTTCCCATCGTTACTAATATTTCTCAAAAAAAATTTAAAGGAAAATGCACTTGTTCATTATTTCTTGTAGATTTTCAAAAATTTCGCCTGTGGCATTTCCTTAATTACTACTATTACGATTTCGTGTTACAAAATTGTGGGCTAAAATCCATCATTGCATTAGCTAAGGTATTTGAATTGGGACCTTCATTTCCCATCTGACCTTACTTAGTCTGTTACCAGCTCTTACTGCCCCTATTCATGATTTGATAAATTTGATAAATGCAACCTTAAGGACTGTCAGTATTTTTGATTTGAGATTATGAGGATCAGGTAAATTTCCCTGATTTCGTAATTCGTAGCAAGGCAAATTAATCAGTGCATCACCCGTCACTGGCAATCAATGACAATCTTCCATCACTTCAGATTAGGCTACAACTGATTGTCCTTTGTAAACAAAAAAACACTTACTTGAAGTTTGGAGAACAGTCAACACATCATGGAGCGTAGCACCAAGCCCTTACAATTCGCAATTTTTTTTCGAGTTTTGGGCTGAAAAACCTGAACCCACATTCATCCCCCATGGACGCTAATAAACTGTTTGCATTTCATGTCTGGGTTATGGTTACCATCATCCCACTCGCTGGGTCAAGGTGCTGCAGAAAGGTGTCTGTGGGGGTGGCCTGCAGAGGGGGTCACGTGACCCACAGCATCTTCCGCACCATTGCTCTTCCGAAACCAGGTAACGGTTTTCGGGACAAGGATGACCCAGTTGGACCATTTGTCTTCCCCCTACCCTCGTCTCTCACCTGAATCCTTCATAGTCCTGCAGCACTCATTACGACAGTAAATAAATCTAGGTTTTCCTCCCTGCCATTGTTACTCTGATGTCGTGAGGACTGCTGCATCCTGCATTGATTTGCTCCAATTACAGTGCTCGTCTTAACCCTTCCTGCTGTTTTCCAGTAAGAAGGATTTTTCATTACTGGCAGCTTCTTTGAACTAGTGACCCTCCTCGAAATTTCAACATGGGGTGGTGGTGGATATGGATCATTATCATTAACGTGGAAAGAGCATTTCAGATAAACTAAATTGTTGATTTAGGCCACAATTCTATAAGGGTATGCCGTAGGCGAAATTGTATGTACATGTATTTGAAACAAACCAGATCACTAATGATACGTTTTAACCTATTCAATGCCTACTGGGCTGGAAATCCTGGAAATATACTGGGCATTTTTTTTGATACTGAAAATGCTGCAAATATACTGGAAATATGCTGGGCATTTTTTTTGATGCTGAAAATGCTGCAAATATACTGGAAATATGCTGGGCATTTTTTTTGATACTGAAAATGCTGCAAATATACTGGAAATATACTGGGCATTTTTTTTGATACTGAAAATGCTGCAAATATACTGGAATTTTTCAATTTTCAATTCATTTTTGAGAAAAATACCTTACAAATTACAACTAAAATCCGTTATTAACAGTCAACGTCAACTTGAAGAGCATATTGGGGGCCAGTGTAGGTCAATTTAAATAAACGCCGTAGGCGAATTTTTTAAAATAGCGTCATCGAATTACAGGTTTTAAAGGTGGTTTTCTTAGTGTTTTTTAAATCATGATAATTGCTGGAACATTTTTGCACCATTTGTTGTAAAAAAACTTGCCTGGAATCTTCTTTGTTATAAGAACGCCATAGGCGATATTTTTTAAAAACGTTACCAGAAATAAATGATTTTATGTGAATTTTTTAAGAACTTTGTTTAGGAACGTCAATGATTTAAATATATTTTTAAAAAGATCACTAATAATGATCTTTAGTGAATTATTAATAAATTTCTAGGAAGATTAAAAAATGCCTTAAACAAAATTATTTGCAAAACCAAACCAACTGATTTGGAAAATCTCTGCCTGAAACAATTGATTTTATGTATTTTTTCCCCTTAAAATGCTATCAAGAATTTGGAGAGGGATTTTACACACATTTCTGTTAAAATATTGATTTACTAATAATTATTATCAAGAAAATTGCGCCGGCAATTTTTCATGAAAATCTCTGCCTGAAATTATCGATAAATAGAATTTCGAGTGAGATGTTACGCACATTACTGTTCAAGTATTGAGATACTAATGTTAATTATTAAGGGAACGCCCTAGAAATGTTTTTGCTTAAACTCTGTCAGTGATAATGAATTTGAAGCATATGTTGCTTAAAATGTTATTCAGAAATAATAATGAAAGCAATTTTGATTTTTTAACACTAGATCAGTACTTCTCAAACTTTATATCATATAGGGGGATTTTAGATTTTTGCCGCTGTGGGTGAAAACGGAGGAAAACGCCATCTATAGGTGAAAATTTTGAAATAACTACAGCAAATAGCAAATATGGTGTATTTTAGCCGAAAATATTATAACAAAATTACTTTTATACCAAAAGGAACGCTGATGGGGAAATTAGTTCAAACACAAAACAATAGATGATGGTTTTCACTCAAATTTTATGAAAAAAAAATTAATAATTTAAGGACCATCGTTACTGTGCACCTTCTTTCAAAAATAATTTGTAAATAAACTTATTAGTTATTTTTAAATATACCGACTAATTTTGCGACTCCATGACAGGAGCTTTGGTAGTAATTTTCTCTGCACAAATTTTTTTTTCGAAATTATTCCATAGGAGATGAGGTTCAGTACCCCAAAATAAAATCCTGCATTCGGCATAGTTGAAGATATGTTAGCCACACATTTACATCCACAGATTAGTTATGGAAGATAAGATAAACTAGATCCCAATTGACGAATTTAGCCAATAATTCAACAAAAAATTCTTTGGTTTGTTAGTAACCGATCTATCCTCCACCTTCATTTGCCGCATATCAAAATGTGCCGCCTTGGGCTATTGACCACCGTTACACCACCTTTCCCCATTAAACACAACATAACACTGAATACGTGTAGTTAAATTTACCATAAATCTGGCTTACAACGTTAGCTTGATGGCCATCTTTGTTAAGAAACACGTGCTGTAGTGGGACTGGGAATCTTTAGAAATGTGCACTCAATGTTTTCACGTAATTTCAGTTGAGATTGTGTTAACAATCGTGGACCTTCATCATGTAATGAAAATATTGCCTTTTGGAGCAATTATTATCTAATCCTATCTTTCGTTCTTATTTTCCAAAGGTTATTTAAAGAAGCAGTGTTTAAAATTTGATGAACGCTGGATCAATGGGAAAAAAATTCTTTTTTTGTAAAAGCTTGATGCTTAAAATTCAACTTTGTAAACAGGCATTTTACGCAAAATGTGTCATGTTATTTCAAAAGTACCCCGGACTGCTTAAGGATTACATCACCCATTTTTGACTCAGATAAGCCCTTTCGATAATTATCGTGTCAAGATCGTAGATACAAGTAAGATAAATGCAAACAAAATTCTCGGTAATGGGATGGGAAAGTAGTTGAATGTGTGATAAACTGCCAACTCACGTAGAGCTCATACTGGCCTAATATTACATAAACACAATGAATCGAAAACTTGTCTACAAATTCACACATTTTATTAAAAAGTTTCATCACAAAAATTTCAGACAGTTTTAATTCAAGCTGAAAATATTGTTATACATGTACAGTACATGTACTTCGCACTATCACAATTACACGTATCAATACAGGGTAAAGGTATTGTTATAGAATTGCCTGTAGGTTAAGATCTATCACTGGTGACCTAGTTGTTTAAAAAAAATTGCCAAGCCTTTACATCGTATTCCAAACATTTCTGGAACGTCCATTGTACTAATTTGTGATGTAGGCTTTCTATAAATTTCACCTACAGCATTCCTAAAAATAATAATACTACATTGTGTTAAGCAAATTTTTGTATTGAAATGAGGACTAGAATCTGTTTCGAAAGGCCAACTAAATGCTCTGTTGGTAATCTAGTTGCCCTTTCCGAAAAACGTTTTGAGATATTTTTTCTTTATGGTTGTGGCATTAAATTCAGCATTTGTGATCTAACTTTTACAAAGTTTGCCACTGCCTTTTTAAGCTTTATGAACATATCAGCATTCCACTTTTCTCCCCTGGATGGCAGTTATGGACGACTCCCAATAGAGTGTTTCTTGTCAGCTGTCACTTTTGTGAAATTTTGATTATTTTCCAATTATTTCTCTACTTGTGTTTTTAATTTCACGCATTTGATAACTCAAGTGATAGCACTCGTCTACTCACTTTGATCGTTTTTCTCTCGACATCTTATTTTAATCAATTTGTAATTATTTTCGATATCCACCATATATTTCGAGTATTTGATAATCTAGTAACGTTTATAATATTTCAACTGAAATATACTACTAAAAACCTTTCCAACAAACGAAATTAATGTGTGGATTTCTAGTGTCTTTTCAATTCAATTCAACTCAGTACACTACTGTCAGTAATTTAATACCATGTGGTAGGGGGGGGGGGGTGTAGTCCATCA
>JAQGAF010000875.1:0-39088 GCA_034687865.1 Kryphioiulus occultus | reverse complement strand
ATGGCTCGTGAAATCATACCCATCAATTGAATTTGGACGCGTGTCATTTAATAACATTTCAAATAATTCAAAACAATAAAAGTCATTTCCAGACAATTGGCAATCTGAATTCTTTTCTAATGATATATTTACTTGGGAGTGAATACACAGAAATCCGACATATGGCAATGTCAGAATGCCATTGATTTCTTATTATACATAAACAGGGAACAAAACAGAATTTGTTAAGGCAAAAGCAAATTTAGAATACACGTCCATTATCTTTGCAATGTGGACTTAATATTCCCAGTTCTTTAAATCAATTGAACTTGCCCAACTTGACACATTGTGGACATTGAAGATTTCACCATTTGGTAAATCTGAAATGTTGCCATAATTTACGCAATTTAATTTAATTATCATGTATTTCCAAGTTAAATGAACTGCATAGCACACACAAAATATTGGAAACACAATCTATTGGGGAGGTCTTCAAGTCTCAAGATCCATTTCAGAATAAATTTGACTCGCCATCTTGTTTATAGGTTCGTAATAAATAGGTTCGTTTCGTCGATGCCCACCGCAAAAATAAATAATGGTGGTGTTGACATCCGTAAGCCTTTGATTGCTGAGGTTCTAATAGTGCACTGACAAGGCAGAACACTCGTTGATTAGTTTATAGCAAATGATTGATCGTGGAAAGCTGGCTTAACATATTCTCCCCAGCTGCAAGTGGGTTAACTAATGAACCTTAACTAAGGCCTGTTTGGGTTTCCTCCTCATTTTTCTTCTCAGCACATGATTGACTGACGAACTTATCACGAAGCAAAGGGCTCCTTTCGATTATCAGTTGGTAACTCGTGTCCGAACAGACTGATCATTTGTGAGGCATCTATAAGCAGAGATTAGAATGATATATCGGTTCCAGTTCGGTCTACTTAGTGAGATTTATGGTAAAAAGTGAGCCTGTGGTCCATGCCGATGCAACAATTGGTTTTGGTGCCTCGGTGTGATTAATTACTCCATCAGAATCTAAGAAAGTGGGCAGGAATTGAATCAAGGACGAGGCTATCAATATAATTGCGCAAGTGTCAGCGCCATTACTTATAAAAGGTCTTCAATTAGATATGTCGTTGGTTCTTTTGATCTTGGGACGTTAACCGCCAAGGCACACAAGAGGGCAAAGGTCAATGAAGGCAATCCTATCGGTTTCTTAGAAAGGAACATTTATATGGTATAAACTGATGAATGGTTCGTTACATCGATGTTCAAACGATGACACCAGTGTATTGGTGAGTGGACGTGCAGACCTGGAAAATCTGGAAGTGTCGGGGAAATTAAAAGGCATGGAAACGTCAGGGGAAAGTCAGGAAGAATGGAAAAAATATATTCAAATCAGACTTATATTCTATTATATTATCTTAACTACCCCCACAGTCAGTTTCAGAATGAAACCGAAATTTTCGCAAGTTGAATTGAACTAATTTTGGGGGCAAGTTGAATTCAATTCGACAAATGTTCCGTTTAAATTCAATTCGACAAATTTTGGGTATAAATTCAATTCGACAAATTTTGGGTATAAATGCAATTCGACAAATTTTGGGTATAAATTCAATTCGACAAATTTTGGGTATAAATTCAATTCGACAAATTTTGGGTATAAATAGAATTTAAAAAATGAGAAAATGTTGAAAGTCCTCAATATAAAGAAAATGGATTCAGTATGTACATGTATTTAGTAAGAGCCTTGCCAACTTCTGTTCTATTCTACAAAATTTTGGTAAATTTATTTAACAAATAGGAATATTTTGTAGGTTCACAAAACGTTCACTGTATACAGACAAGTACACTCTTCAAGAAGTACATGTACATGTATGTCCAACTTCTATTCTATATCTTCTAATTACAACTTTCTTATGCTTTTTCGTATAGGCATCTTCAAATTTTCTACAAACTACTCTATGTGCAGTAGAATTTTCCTAAATATTTATATCATAAATATCGCAACAAGCAAATATACGCGTTAAATGAATACAAAACAAATAATGAATTGTTCAATGCAAAATTGCAATTTTCACCTTCATACAATTTCTTGTCAATTTCTTGTCATCCAACTTGCCTGAAAATTTCAGGTTTTCCATGTCTGAGGGAACTGTTTCGGAAACACGTAGTAACATATTGTATGTGTCAAAGTTAAACGTTGGGATATGAAAAAGTATACCTTGTCACATGCAATTTCAAAAGATTGACTGGTTGGCACTTGTTCAGTCTTTTGAATTTTAAAAAATGCATGTGTTCAAAACTACTCTCGCAAAAGTTGCCAATTAAATGGCCGTTGGCATAAACAGAAGGGCATTAGGCACAAAAAGTTGCTATGACGTTGTGTTGTTATCAACCAGACTGCCCTTAGCATAACCACTTAAGCACCAAGGTTACTTCATATTTTGAGTACCGGAATTACACCCGAGACGTTAAAAACGGCCATTTAAGCTGTTATTTCCCAGGAATGTGGCACATATGAAACAAGAGAGTATTCGCTTCCTACTTGGCAAGTAGTTTTGAAAAAACGGTTAATTTATCATTTCGTGACACCCTCGTGTGAAATAAATTTTATCGTGACTCGTGATCAAGTCCAATATAATTACGAGCATTACCTGTGTGTTTACTTACGTTCCTATAGGTAATTGTAACCTTCTGGCTATGTATTTAATATCAAATCTTTTGTGGCTATACCAAGTTACGAGAGGGCACCGCAACGAGGGTTGAAAGGTTTTGCCAGCACATCACAACGCAAAAACACTTCAAAGTACATTAATTCAGTAAAAAATGGTATGGTGGCTGAAAAACAATGTTAACTTTACGGGCGAAGGGCGGAACATACGGTCCCTTTAATTAAAAAGGTGGATTAATGCAATTCACAACCTGTGGTAGCTCTTTGTCCTTTATATGTCAGAAAATTTCGTGTCCAACTTCGTAATTGTACGTACCAAATCTCGTTTTTTGCGCATTTTTGGCTTAATTCACGCCTGATATTTTAGCAAGCATGAATTTGTGAGTTGAATTTAACAGCACGTTTATTCAGCTCGAAAATATAGGTTAAAATTGCATTTGTCTCATGAATTTGTAGGATAATACACAGTAATACAGGTCATGAATTATTTTCACTATTGAACAGCAGTAAACATGAAAATACAGATTTCTTCCATTAATGAAAATTTAACTTCCCTCACATAATTTCCCTAATCATATTGACAACTGAACATGCGATAAACATGGCATATGCCAATGCAAGGAGTGTCATATGTATTGATCACTATTTATAAATGGGAGATAAATTTTAATAAGGAAACAGCTGTTTAGCTGTTTAACTGAAAAATTCATTGCTGTATTAATTTCTTGCACTGAATTGGTTATCAGTAGATTTTTGTGCTAACCAATAAGCTATGTAAAATGTATTACTTACATGTATGTGTTGGATTTCCCTGACTTTTTCAAAGTCATATGAAATTTTTAACTTCAGTGACTTCATTTCCCTAACCACCCTGATCAATGAAAGTGCAAAAAACATGGCATATGCCAATATAAGGAGTGTCACACTTATTGATCAGTATTTATAAATAAGTGATAAACACAAATTTTCAGAAGGAAACAGAAAAAACTGACTTAGTTTTTAACTGAAAATTTCATTACCGTATTAATTTCTTGCGCTGAATTGGTTATCGGTTGATTTTTATGTTAACCAATGTGCATTACACATGGAATAGCAAAACTGACTTAGTTTTTAATTGAAAATGACATTTCTGTATTAATTTCTTGCAATGGATTGGTTATTGGTGAAATTTTCTGTTGAGTAATACATTGTACATAGCTAGTTATTGGTTATGAGTTGAATTTCCCTGATCTTTTCAAAGTAAATCCATTTTTCATGACTTTTAAAAATTTCCTGACAATTCCAGATTTCCCAGGTCTGCCCTGAAATAGTTATTGCAAGACATTCTACAGGCACAGATGGTTTGTGCAAAAATAATATCGTGAAACATGTTGCTTTTAAAGCATTGTGCGAAATAACCCTGCAATGTCTTAAACAAGAATTCTGAATTGCATGAAATATATTGTCAAGAATGTAACATGGCCTAAATTTTCCATTAAAACTGCTTTCCCATACCTTTTTCTTTCCATTTTTTATATAAAAATTAGCGTAGATTTTCCGGAAATCAATCATTCCATTACAAGGCACGTTTTCTTAGAAGTTTGTCTACAGTTTCTTCAACCGTATATTAGAATAAAAAGACGATATTGTCGGTGAAACCTCAAACAATGTTGCCAGGAAGCCGACACGACTTGGAAGTTGAAAAACTGAATCAAAAAAAACTTAGACAAAATTTGACAATTTTAAATTATGCACAGGGCAGATTTTTATCGAGCATGCCTTAATTCATACTGATTTGGACTTACGTAATTTCATTAAAAGTATTAAAAAAATTGCATAATATCTTCTGCTTCCCAATTACTCAGAAAAACTACTCATCGAACCAACTGACATACGTTACTCCGGATAATCGACGTTGAAAACCACTCAGGATGAAATAACCATTTCCTCGACATTTCAAAAACCACATAATTTCTTCATTTTTTGTTGCTAAATTGCATTCTCAGAATCCTAACAACATTCTCTCTTAGGTTTGGCAGGTCCGGACATAGCTTCCTTAAATTGAACCATTATTTTCTTGCAAGCATTCAAGTACAGATAGTCATAAAATGGGTTGGACACAAAATGCGGACAGAGCAGTAATAGAATTTAACGAAAAATAACGAATTAGAACTATTTTGAAATAACCCAAAAATCGAGATAAATCTCCCACATGTAATGGTAATGCATTTATGAAATGCATTGGAAAATACATTTTAAAATGTCTGTAGATTAAAACAAATTTAATTTAAAACTGTACTGACAAAATTGTTTGCATTGAATGCATTTTACAATTGATATTCCATGCACTGCAAAATGTCACAACACTTGCTATATTTCATAATTTCAAGGTTTAAAAAAAACCCAATTCTGAATTTAAAAAACAAAATATTCAATAAATAAATTAGAACTGGCAATGAAATGAAGTTTAAAATTCAAAAATACATCAATTTAATTCAATTCAATGCAGATCCCATATCTTTATGTACAACACTTTCTATATTTCATAATTTCAAGGTTTAAAAAATCCCAGTTCTCAATTTTAAAAACATCTAAGATATTCAATAAATAAATTCGAACTAATAATGAAATAAAGTTTAAAATTGAAAAATACATCCATTTCGCTCAATTCATTGCAGCACACATAACTTTTTCCAAGTATGTAGTTGCATATGCATTGTGAAATACACTAGTCAGTACATTTCATAATGCATCGTAAAATGCATTAGTGAAATACATTTTTTGTTTACATTACCAAATGTATTTCGTGTTGCGTTAAAAACGACCAATGCACTCGCAAAATATTTTACAATTGGTAATGCACTTCGCAGTGCATTTGAAATGCATTTCTATTCCATGTGGATAGAACAATTCTAAAACAACCCAAATTTATCGAGATAAATCTGTTATCTCCATTGTTGAGGAAAGCTTCAGTGTAGTTTCTCACAAAGATCTTGAAAAACGATGCAAATGCGCTTCATAATTCCCTTAATATAAACTGATCATTATCACCCTTGCTCTTGACATTTGAAGATTACTCTTGGTTGGCCATTGCCCATGCTAATGAATAATGCAAACTCGTGTTCAACATGGCTAAAGTAGGCTTATGGGGTAGTTTGCCACCCATTAGGTCAGAGAAGATATTGCTGGACACTCCCATCCCTCCCCCAAGATCCAACTTCTTGACCCCACCCCTTGAACCTGCCTTGAACCTTATCAAAAAAAAGAGATCCATGAGGATCACATCTCGCAAAAATGTAACAAATAATGTCAGTTAATCCATGTGGATAAAACTAGTAACGTTCCCAGTTTTGTGTTTCAGGAAAGCTGAACTACACCTTGATAAACCCATGGGAAATTCAGGAATGTCAGCTTGGTGTGCTAACCCGAGATGGATTTCTGTCAAGTCGTACCAAAATCCGAAAAATTAAGTTGACGTCTGACGACAGGACATGATAAAAATCTTCGAAAAAGTCGAATGTCACCCACTGTCACATGCCATTGTCTTAATGATCAGGTTCTTGGACATACCTGTTTATCTCTTTAGCACCTGCCATTTGATATACCTGTGGTACAAAGCAAGTCAGAAGGTAAAAAGTCCCTGGTGTCAAATTTCTCGTTACCCCCAAGAAATGTGATCCATTCAAAATGCTGGCATGACTAAATCACTGCGTGTCACAATGTGCTGTAGCCCATGTCCGAATGCAAGACATATTAAACTTAATCTTAGAGTCATATTGTTGTCCTACCTTAATTCAAAACCATGTGAAAATTAGTTTTGCATGGCACACATGCAGAGTGAAAGTGTAAAATAAAGTTGTTTTTGTAATTCGATGCCAGCGTTATTATAAAATGCAATAGCCTTAATAGGGATGGACACTGGCTACTACATGGGGAGGGGCTTAAAATCTTAAGTTAATAATGATAACGTACAACAATCAGTGATTTATAGTCGTACAAAACTGCTGAAATTGTATTAAATACAATTTAATGGTGAAAAGTTCAGCAAATGATGTTAGCAAAGGCGATGTAGTAAAGCGATTACCATCCAATACAGACGTTTTAAGTATAGAACCTGTCTAAACTAATAATTTTTTTCCTGTGTTTGATATTTTGCCGAATTATTTCTGCATTACAAACTGCATACAATTAGTTTGCAAAAGTTGTGGGAACAATAAAAACCACTGCAAACATTATTGAATATCAAGTTATGGAGGTTTATTAGATTAAAATGGGTCCCACTTCGGATTCGGCATCTGGCATAAGTTTAGAGAGTATATTATAAGACATATAGTCGAACAAATAGTGCTAAAGTTGTATTAAATATAAATTAATGGTGAAAATTTCAGCAAATGATGTTAGCTAAGGCGATGTCCATCCAATACAGACATTTTATTGTATAGAACCTGTGTAAACTAATATTTTTTCTATACGTTTGATATTTTGCCGAATTTATGTCTGCATAGCAAACTGCATACTAAAAGTTTGTATTTGTTTAGACAGTAACTACTGTAACTCCCAAAACAAAAATTAAACCTAAAAAGTATAAAGGGCTGCCTTTTAAATTCAAAAAAAGCACAAAAACAAAACAAAAAAAGTGTAGGATACAAGTGTTAATCAAGCGAATGCAGTTTTTTTAAGGCTGACTTCATAACAGTTTTTGTTCGTTTTGTGCTAATAATAGCTACTGAGCACATGTGATAAAGCATCATAGACCCAATTTCTTCAGCAATTTCATCACAAAAACATCAGCAACTAATCCGCCTTTTGCAACTTTTAAATTGGAAATGTTCCCTGTTCAATCTCAGATTTACTACATGTCATAAACATACTCGCGAATTTTCAGAAAAACTGTTCAAATGCAGCTGAGTGAATTCCCAGTTTTTTGACTAAATGCACGAATGGACACATTTGCATTAATCCACTTATAAATGCGTTGTATTCAATTTCAATAGGTTAATTCGATCACATATCAGTAACTTATGGGAAAAAAGATTTTAGGTCAATTTTTATTATGTGGTCATGCTTAGTTCCGATTTTAGTTTGGCAAATACGTGTCGACTGTTTCGTAGCTTTATTTAGCAGTTGTCCAAAATGTTGATAACTCGTTCCAGATTTTTGTTCTTAAAAACCCGCATTTGCAAAGAGATTAATGGCGCCAAAATAAATTGTCATATTGATATGTGCCATTTTAGTTATGTCGTCGGTCTACAATGGAGCGCAAATAAATCTCAACTACATTGCATATGAAGTAAGCCTAGTCGTTCAGATATAAATTTTAAGTAAAAAGTAGTTTCACATTTAACAAGCTAAGGCATGCGCAAGCCTCAGAAATGATTTATTACGTTTGAATTAATGAGTTCAATAAAAATGATTACAACATATACAAGCAAGTCCAAAAACAAACTGATTTCTAGCATGCTCGAATCATTTAATTAGTACCTGCATATACCATGAATGATTAAGCTTAACTTTTAATTTATATTATTATGCATATTTATGGATATACAGTATTTGTTGTCATATTGCATAGTCATGGATTGGATGTAAAGGATAGCAACTATATAAGTATTTAAAAATGTGATTCATTAAACCACATTTAATGACGTCATGAACCACTTTAGTCATTTTATAAAAATTTAAACTATACAAACGAAGTACCAGGTATGATTAAACTTGATTTTTAATTCATATAATCTTCCAAATTTATGTATATTTTAGTTGCCAAATTATAGGATTCCAGGAAAGTAATTTTATAAAAATTTAAACTACACAAATAAAGTATCATGTATGGTTAATGTTAATTTTTAATTGATATTAATACGCAAATTTATGGATATATTTTAGTTGTCAAATTGTCGGATTCCAGGAAAGAGTAATACGATACATCATAGATGGCAACTATGAGTATTTTAAAATATGATTCATTAAACCACATCTAATGACGTCACGAACTACTTTTTTCATTTTATAAAAATTAAATTGTACCACTAAAATACAGTATAGATTTTAAGAAATGCATCAAAAATTAAAAACACCCATAATGGCAAAGACATCTGAAATATTTTTTTTAATAAATAGCTCATGTCCACCAAGTAAAGTAATTAAAAACTCAAAGCACCCATGTATGATGGTGAAGACTAAAACAAATTTGAACATCCTTTAGCTTTATACGAATATACAGTAATCTGATAACAAAGTTAAAATGACTACTGACAAACGGACACTCATGACGTCATGAACCCCTTCAATGTCTCGTTTTATAAAAATTTAAAGTATAAATTTAAAAAAATGCATGACTGTAATGTCAATGCACGAGCATCAAAAATTAAAAACACCCAAAATGGCAAAGACATCTGGAATATTTTTTTTATAAATATTCCATGCCCACCAAGTAAAAGAATTAAAAACTAAAAACACACATAATGGTGAAAACTAAAACAAATTTTATCCGAACAAATCTGATAACAAAAAAAGCTAAAATGACTACTGACACTGACAAAAATTATCATTTGCAACAGAAACTTGTCTTGCACAACTCACTGAATTCAAAGTGCAATCAATTGCAAAATCTGTTCAGAAATCAGACGTATCTCCATATAAAGACAGTTTATGTTTTTGTGTCATCCGCAAAATTGAGGCAGTTTTTACGCTTTCGCATAAATGTGGTTTGTTACACTTTGATAACAGACAAAGCAATGCCAGCATGGGTCTGAGTGCCAAACTACCACAAAAAAACAATAACATTGGTAATTTACTGTCTAGCAAAAAACGAGACCATGTCGTCGAAATGATCAAAATCGCTTTCGAAATTTACAATTTGCTATTAACGACATGTGCTATGGCAACACTTGTCGTCAAGCGTTCGACAACATAAGTAACTATTTATAACTACAGTAAACACTAGTGAAATAGCGGGGTGTTCTAGCTTAACTACCATATGGCATTGCAGGGCGACTACTAATTTTTGAAAACAACATTTCCTAAGTTTCCAGGGTCATATTCCAGGTTTTCCAGGTTCAAAAAAGATAATTTAATGATTGTGTACACCGATTCTACTAAAAACAATATTTAGTAATAATAATTAGGAAACGAGGCGAAATTATTTGAATAACTAGACCTGATTTGTTAAGTTTTAGTCATAGTTACCAAACATTCATATCGCAATGATGGATAATGGATTTTACGAACATTTCTTTAAAAAACTTTAAGAAATAATTAATTTTGGGCATGTTTTCATTGAAATGGTTTTTTGTTGGTAGAAATATAATAAAAGATATTTTTGAGAGATTTTTATTATAAACTAGATCACCAATAATGCAATTTTACACCATTTCGAGAATTTCACAAATATCAAAAGTGACAGAAATTAAATAAATATACAAAACGTTGAATACAAAACTACCATAAAGAACGGATTTTAAGTGCAATAGTTCGGAAACGTTTTTCCAGAAATATTAACACCAAAACAGCCCTGATATTTTTAACTAAATCACCAATAATGCATTAAGGTTAATATAGGAGTGTTTGCTAGAAAAAGGTAATCTCAAATGCTGAATTATAGAGAAATTGGTCGAACTGATTATTATACTGATTATCATGATTATCATGATGATAAATTTCATTTATTATTATTTCCAAAAAAAATACTTCCATGAAAATATTCCTAAAATCGATTATTTCTTGTACTTTTAGTGAAATCCATCATTGCGGTATGTTAGTTTGCTAAGGTTGACTACAACCTATCATTTGAGCTCTAGCTGTTCGCAGACTTCTCATAATTATAAAGAACAAACACAAAACGCAATTTTCATGATGACAAATTCCAGGTTTTAATTCAAAACTCCTTGAATTTTCCAGGTTGGCAGTCATCATAATTATAAAAATGTCATATATCCAGGTTTCCAGGTTTGAATATAAAATCGATTAAGGTTTCCAGGTTTTAAGGTTGGAAGCCCACATGTAATGGTAATGCATTTAGAGAGAATTATAAGAAATGCATTGGAAAATACATTTTAAATTGTATGTAGATTGAGACAAATTTAGCTTCAAACTGTGTTGACAAATACGTTAAAATGCACTTTCGAACGCATTTTGAAATGCGTTTTTAAGCAGTTTGTAATGCATTATCGAATGTGTATTGCAATGTAATATGTGTGATTGAGATAGTATTGTGTAATGCACACTAATGTAGTTCGAGTGCATTGATTGATATGTTGTTTACTTCATAGTGTAATGTATTATGTGTGATTCAGAATGTATTGTGTAATGCACACTAATGTAGTTCGAGTGCATTGATTGATATGTTGTTTACTGCATAGTGTAATGTATTATGTGTGATTCAGAATGTATTGTGTAATGCACACAAATGTAGTTCGAGTACATTGATTGATATGTTGTTTACTGCATAGTGTAATGTATTTTGTGTGAATGGGAATGTATTATGTAATACACACTAATGTAGTTCGAGTGCATTGATTGATATGTTGTTTACTGCATCGTGTAATGTATTCTGTTTGCATTGAAGAATGCATTTAACAATTTAAATTCCATGCATTGTGAAATGTCAAAAGCCTTGCTGTATTTCCTAAAACCGTCCGAAAAATTCCAACTAACAATGAAATAAAGTTTAAAATTCAAAACTTATCAATTCCATTCAATTCAATGCAGCACACAACTATGTATGTAGTTTAAAATACACAAGTTTATAATGCATTGTCAAATGCATTATACTTTGCAATTCGTAATGCATTTGAAATGCGTTTTCTTTCCATGTGGGAGTCACCATGCATAACATTTTCAGTTCCAAAACCATGATTCTGATTAATTTCGCCATAATACATTCAGCAATACAGGTGCATGTGCAAAAAATATTAACTTTATACGTAGGGGTTAGTTTACTGCACTGGAGCAAGGACTGGATAGCCCCATAAGCTATCGTTTTTTATTTATTATTATTATTTTTTTCTTGGGTCGAAAATAACTTATCACGAAGGATGATGATAATGATGCCCGAGAAACTCAAGGGTCAGCTTTCCAGCTGCGTGATCGGTGAAAATTAAACAAGACTTATCTATCAGTGATGCACAGGGGTTGATGGTTAATAATGTTAATGTTGGGTGAGGCCGAGATTAACTACCGAATTGCCCTGAGCACAGCCTCAAGTACGATGCTCTTGATGATACCAGGGATCTGAGTGTCATGAGGGAGGGCAATCAAAAAAACTTCAGCACCATGGCGCCTGCGTGCAATTACTTACATTATGCATAATCACAACACGAGATTTCGGGTGGTTCCTATAATCATTGCTAGTGCAAGACCTTACCATCTATAGAGCACATTTCGTTTTATTGCCTCTAAGATTGGAGGTGTTGGTCAGAGCTTCCAAACTACGTTCAAGAAGCTATAACATCACTTATATTCAACTGTAAAATATTTATGAATTTTTTTTTGCCAAATAATCTTCAGTGTATACTGATGCCTTTTCAGAAGGCAATTGTCCACATGATTCTGTCAGGTTTTTCGTATATTTCAGCACATGTTAACGCGGATTTTAGCCCAAAAATTAAGAGATGGCAAGAAATTTTGTGAAAACTATAATAAAATTACCAAATCTTACCAAATCTACGAAAATGGTGATGATTCTGCCAGGTTTTTCGAATATTTCAGAACATGCTAACACTGAGTATAGCACAAAAATTAAGAGAAGACAAGAAATTTTGTGAAAAATTTATAATAAAATTATCAACCTAACCAAATCTACCAGCATGTGATGATTCTGCCAGGTTTTTCGAATATTTCAGAACATGCTAACACTGACAATAGCACAAAAATTAAGAGATGGCAAGAAATTTTGTGAAAAATTTATAATAAAATTATAAACCTAACCAAATCTACCAGCATGTGATGATTCTGCCAGGTTTTTCGAATATTTCAGAACATGCTAACACTGAGTATAGCACAAAAATTAAGAGATGACAAGAAATTTTGTGAAAAATTTATAATAAAATTATCGACCTAACCAAATCTACCAGCATGGTGATGATTCTGCCAGGTTTTTCGAATATTTCAGAATATGCTAACACTGAGCATAGCACAAAAATTAAGAGATGACAAGAAATTTTGTGAAAAATTAATATAAAAATTATCAACTTAACCAAATCTACGACCCCATTGGAAACTCAAATATAAAACATTGCCGAATTTAATTCAAGATTTGTGCTGCATAATACTACAACAGGTAGGATAAATGCCTGGATAATCTTTCTAATCTTACAGAATGACATTTCCAATGTGTTTCTACGTTAAAATTCCAGTATTTGTGTAATGTTTGTGTAATTTCTGGGTACATTTGTAGCTCATTAGCAATACTGGTACTAAATTATGAACATTTTAAAAAGATTATTCATGAATGTTTCATGAATGATGAATGATTACTGTAAAATGTAAGTACATGCACTACATGGAATTAAAATCATGTGTCAGTACAAGCCTCGTTCCATATGTTGACCAGTTTGTGATAGTCCCTTGGGTGGTCAACTTACAGAGGTTCTACTGTAGGGTGAACACTTGAAAATCCCTGCCACTTCATCAATGAAGTTGGCAAGTAATGCCAGACCCCATGGAAGCAGAAGGTTGCCCATGTGTGCCTTATTACTGCATTTTTTTTGTATTTTTTTTAACTTAATCAAGCGTATTAATAGAAAGCGTGGCCATCGCTAACAATCCTTGCATCAACAAGTACAAATACCTGCAGAAGATGCAAGAGTAATTTCAAAATTGCCTATCCAGGTGGGCATAAAAACCTGCAAAACAAATTCTCCAAATGCATAGATACCCAAAAGTTCACAACGACACCTGACTCGTTTCTTTTCGGTTCAAAGGAGAAGAAAGTCGAACTACAGGCCAAGGATAAGCGCAACGATTGGTCATTCACATCGATCAGAAGCGAATAAGAAATGTGAGATGTTATCAGTCGGCGTAATTTGATCAATGTTTTGTCATGTCAGGTGACTTTGGCAAAGGTAAGTGTAAAGATACACAGGTGCTTGAGGATGGTCAAAGGCACGTTATCTGCACGATGGACAATGGTCATTATCAAAGTCCCTTAATCTGCAGCCCAAAATCCAGCAAGAATTTTCGAAGACAGAAACGTTGAACGTTCATCTCTTGTTTTTGCCAAGTATTTGTCCATGGTGCAACGTGATACCCCAAGCTGGACTAATCCGGATTTTATTCACTGGTATCCTACCAAGTTCACCTTTCTGTTTATTTTTTATCTCTCGATACCGACGTATTATAGTATCGAATAACAGCTAAGCTCAAACGCATTTCACATGCCAACATTTGTTTTTCGCCAAGTATACAAAACTGTCAATTTTATCATCGTCAGGAATCGAGAGGCAATGACAGTTGAAACATTTGATATCTAAATGGGGAGGACACATCAAAAGCACTCGTTTATGGGTGAATGGTTTGGCTGTAAAAAAATCGTATAGAAATTTTGGGACAAAAAAGCCAGGATAAATCTGTATGCTTTTTGAGGTTAAGGATTAAACGATATTCTTTAAAAACACAATTAATTATTGTGAAATTGCTTCAAATTAGTAAAAACGTATAACTGCAGCCATCATTCGATTGTTACGAATTCGATACGTAAACTCCATATTAAATTTATCAACAAACATTTTTTGCATAACAATATCCTAGCCAATAGCAAAGTGTTGTTACTGTATATGCCAAGTTTAGCATACACATTCATAAATGTGAAATGTGTAGACAAATAATGGTACACTGATTTCAACCTAGTATAATATGGTTTTCAACTTTACAGAAATTTTACGAGGAAACACCAAGATTAAATTTAGGAAAAAACTTGTATAACAATAGATGTGACATTTTGAATTGTGAAACGTATTTGCATGCAAATACAACTGCATAATACATGTTTTATGCAGAATTACAAACCAACTCCCTTATTAGGCACACTGTATAGGGCTTGTAGGTGTCCCAAAATATGGTAATATTAAGAATACATTATGTTAAATGTGTTGTGAAATGTATTGTGAAATGTGTTGAAAAATGTGTTGAAAAATAATCGTGCAGATGTGATTTAAATCTACACTGTAGTATAATTGGTAGTATATTGGTCAGAACTTGACTGGAATTTTATAGGAAAACTCCATATTAAATTTTTAAACAAACATACTGTACA
The DNA here is from genome assembly GCA_034687865.1 of Kryphioiulus occultus. Lineage (NCBI taxonomy): Eukaryota > Metazoa > Arthropoda > Diplopoda > Julida > Julidae > Kryphioiulus > Kryphioiulus occultus. Next base: position 24,206 of record JAQGAF010000875.1, on the reverse strand, counting down.
CACTTGTTCGCAACAATATTAACCCATATACTGTACGTGCAATATGTGCTACATGTCAAGTTCAGGTTATCAGTACAAATGTCACTTGTTAAATGTATTAAATATTGGTGCAATGTTAATTCAATCTCCGTATAACTGATAAAATATCGTTTAAAACGTATTGTTAAATCTGACATCTTCGTTTTACGCATGAGACATACTTAGTATAAACTAACAATATCTCAGTCTTGCATTTCAGCTATGGATGTAAACGCATGCAAATCATGTCCTGATAAAAAATTTTAAATTGACCAAACATGTCGCCAAGTCATTAATCTTTTTTTTAAATACACGCGCATATAATGTTTCTTGTGGACATTTATATAACATTGTTCCTAACATATGACAACTGGGTCAAGAACCTTCGTTCATACAGTATGTGCCGTTTATAACGTTTCAGATTTGCAGATATCAAAAAAGGGTTTTCTAAGGATAAACTAGCATATAAAATCATGGATATTCATGAATATTAATATCAATATTACTACACAAGTACACTGTACGCCAAGCACACATCAGTATGTACAAGTACATGTATGTGCATGAGCAGGCTGAGCAGCATTAATGCCCATTTTAAAATATCTGACAAGTCAAGTCCCAACCCTGATGCAGAAATGTATACGAGGAATTTTCGTTAGTTTTAAATCATGGCAGTTACATTGTTAGTTACACGAGATAAAGCATGGTCTGTTGGTGGTCCTTAGGGGGTGACAGAATCTGGGTGTAAAAAGCACAAAGGGATGTGGGCTGACGAAAAAAAACCAAAAAAAAATTGGGTGGTTGTTGGTTTTTTGTGGGCTTAAGAAAATGCAGAAAATAATAGCCATGGCAGTGACGGTCACAATTAATTTCTCACCCACGCTTTGCCCGTTCCCTGTATCCATTTATCTAACCTCCATTAGCACACCTTTTTCGACCGTTTTTAGCAAATTTCATTTTTAACAATATGTTATCCACTACAAAAAATCAGTCTCTAATAGGTGTGACACGCCAGCACCAATTGGTCATTTTCACTTTTCTGGTAATATATTTCCCCTCAATTTCAACGCCATAATTTCGCTTCAAAACCGACTTGACCGTTGGCGAGTTGCTGACCACGCCTGATAGGCGCTGACACTAATCTGTCATTAATTATTTGCTTAATTATTTTCACGCCGAGCGCCAAATTTTCAGTTTAGGTGGTTTCTGATTATGCCCATGTAGTTAAAGTGGGTTATGTTATGGGATGGTAACCTTCGCCAACTTGTCACTGGTCACTCGGATGCTGTTCCATGCAAATGGTATGGAAATGACCGTTTGAGGTTTGGTCACCAGTGATAAACATGTTGGCGTTGCGGAATATATGTTCGGCTCGTATGTGTTTATGAATATATTAAATTAAGAACAATGAAAACTGGCGAATAAACTCACCACTTAATTGTGTTGTGTTGCCAGCAATAATTCTTAATTCTCGTTGTCCACTCGGTCCATTTTAATTTAATGACGCACGCCCAGAATAATTAACATTCACGGAAGGGTTGTTTGCACATTTTCTGAAAGAAAAAATTGCGAACATGAAATTCCTGCACAAAAATATTGTCCATAAATTGATTAAAGTAACTACTACACTGTATAAGATTACAGCACGTCTCACAGCAAGTAGTTGACACTTTTGGGTAAAAGCAGAGGATTTGAGGTAATTTTATGATATTGTGAATCAGTCAAATTCAATGAACACGTGGACAAAATGTCATGAGTTGCACTAACGAGGTTTCTGCAAAATGTCAGTTCACAATATTTGGAAATAATAGCGATGTTAATGATAATAAGTTTTGAGACACCTTCTAACCCAAAAAAGAGGTTGATTCTGCATAATATTAAGCATTTGTATTTGCATGCAAATACGTTCACAACATTGGTAAATAAGATTTTGTATAAATGTGGCTATATTTTCGAGACACCTAGCCCTACACAGGGTGCCCAAAAAAGAGGGGTTGAATTTGCATAATGTTATGCAGTTTTATTTGCATGCAAATACGTTCATAACATTGATAAACATAATTATTCTAAATATGATAATATTTTTGAGGCACCTTCTAACCCTGTGCAGGGTGCCCAATAAGCAAGTTGGTTTGTGATTTTGTATAATATTAAGCATTTGTATTTGCATGCAAATACGTTCACAACATTGGTAAACACAATGTTGTCTAAATATGATCATATTTTTGAGAAACTTTATAGCCATGTGCAGGGTCCCAAAAAAGGGTTTGATTCTGTATAATATTATACAGTTGTATTTTGAGTGTTCATATTTTGTTACAGTGTTCATATTTTGAGACACCTTCTAGCCCTGTGCAGGGTGCCCAAAAAAGGTTGATTCTGCATACTATTAAGCAGTTGTATTTGCATGCAAATACGTTCACAACACTGGTAAACACAATGTTTTTTAAATATGATCATATTTTTGAGACACTCTATAGCCTGGTACAGGTTGCACAAAAGAGGTTTTGATTCTGTATAATATTAAGCAGTTGTATTTTCCTCCAAATACGTTCACAACACTGGTAAACATAATGTATTCTAAATATGATCATATTTTTGTGACACTATAGCCTGGTACAGGGTGCCCAAAAGAGGTTTTGATTCTGTATAATATTAAGCAGTTGTATTTGCATGCAAATACGTTCACAACATTGGTAAACATAATTATTCTAAATATGATTATATTTTGAGACATCTTAAAGCCCTGTGCAGGGTGTCCAATACGGAAGATGGTTTGTGTTTCTGCATAATATTATGTAGCTGAAAATTGCGTGCAAATATCCATTTTACAAGTTTAAATGACACTCAGTTTTCCCTTATCATTTGCAAGTAAAACACTGCGGTTTTTCGTTCAAGCTGCAAAAATAAATATCACATTTCCCAGAAAAATAGGAAATATGGGTTGGAAATAATGCAACGTCGCATTTTGCAACATTTTTAGTTTTCCAGGGTTTCCCATAAATGCGGACATCCCGCTGGGCCGTTTTTCACTGGACAAAATTTCGACTTTATACACCGGTCACACCCGTTATGTGGAAAAGCAAAATCAAACCAGAAATCTAAACTACTCAACGAGCCTAGATTATTTATATACACGCTTACGTATTTGTCCAGCATGGTGTGCACTGGTATGAACAATAACGTATTCTTAGGGGGTTGCCTACTGGGCATTTAATTGCACCTTATGTTAGAAATGCATGAGTTTCTACCGGACTTTACCACACATGAAAAATTGTGTACTATCAAGGCTACCCGAGCGAATAAATAAAACCAGAAACAGAAATGCATACCCAAATCCATTTATTGGCGGCTCGTTTATGTGTTTTTTGCTATCGTACATGTATGTTCCCTTAAATGCTCGCTTAATTCTTCGTTAAACATTTTTTGTGACATGTGTTAGAGGCACTAACATTATGCCAATATCGAGCATGGAAACAATGACCCACCTAGATTTCACTGCGACCGAATAAAATTCATATCTTAGACATTAATAAGCGTGTGAGATGAATATCAAATGAAGTGAACCGAAATTCGGAAAATAAAAGGCACCGCCATGCTGCGGTACATTTCTGCAAAAACTTTTTAATTTTTTTTTTGGCAAAAATTAAAGTTCAGTCCACATGGATAGAAAACGCATTTCAAGTGCATTGTTAATGCATTACGAATTGCGAGATATATTGCTAATGCATTGGTCGTTTTTATCACAATACGAAATACATTTGGTAAAGTACACAAAAATGCATTTAACTAATGCATTATCGTGTATTTCACGATGTATTTGAAACTCCATACTTACAAGTTACGTGTGCTGCATTGAATTGAATAAAATTGATGTATTTTTGAATTTTAAACTTGATTTCATCGCCAGTTCCAATTTATTTATTGAATATTTTAGATGTTTTTAAAATTCAGAATTAAGATGTTTTTCAAAATTCAGAATTTTTTAGCCTTGAACTTATGAAATATGGCGAGGCATTTGACATTTTGCAATGCATGGAATATAAATTGTTAAATGCATTTTTCAATGCAAACAGAATACATTACATTATGCATTTCACAACGTATTCTTCAAAGCACACAAACTAATCTTACAATACAATTGTGCAATACACGATACATTCTCCAACACGCATATTACATCGCAATATGCATTCCATTATGCATTACAAGCTGCTTAACACACATTTCAAAATACATTCAGAAATGCATTTTAAAATATATTTGTCAATACAGTAAGAAACTAAATTTGTCTCAATCTACATACATTTTAAAGGTGTATTTTCCAATGCATGTCGTTATAATGCATTTCTAAATACATGTGGGTATGGGTGAGCAAGGCTACCTTGGTTGCACTGGTGATTTCCAAAAAAAAAAAAAACTAGCTGAATCTTTAGTCTGGCTGCATGATTTCCTTCAATGGAATCGTATTAAAAAGCAACACTTAAGTAGGTGCCTACGAAACATGCAAAAAACTAGCAGCAAAACCTGATAAAATAGACCATGCACTTGCTCAAAAAATTGGACACGGCAACTTCACTTCCGTGATGGGATGAATTATTGAACTGACAACATGCCCCCTTCCACACATTTTTCAATTTAAATGACCCAATCAATTGGTGAATTGCGACGAAAGGCAAATATATGCGAGGCAATTTGCCTCAATTTCATCGATGGCACTTACTGATTTCGCGATATTTGAGCGAATCAAAAATCTATCACTGCCATTACTGTCTCGAAACAATGGTGGACATCATTGATCTCAGTCATGCTGTACTTATGCAAATTGGCGACACCAACGAGGTGGTCGAACTTGGCATTCCAATCCACTTATGGCGATTCGAACTATTTCGGATCCATACCATTGGTCAGCACTTCACTAATTCATTCTTCATGATATTCGATGCGGGAATAATATTACAAACCCACCTGAAGTTATTACGACCCACGTGTAATGGTAATGCATTTAGAAATACATTATAAGACCTGCATTGGAAAATTCATTTTAAAACGTCTGTGAATTGAGACAAATTTAGTTTCAAACTGTATCGAAAAATATATTTGAAAATGCATTTCCGAATGCATTTTAAAATGTGTTTTTAAACAGTTTGTAATGCATTACGAAATGCATATTGAGATGATTTATGCGTGTTGGCGAATATTATGATGCCCCACATGTAATGGTAATGCATTTAGATATATATTATAAGATATGCATTGGAAAATACATTTTAAAATCTCTGTAGATTAAGACAAACTTAGTTTCAAACTACACTGACAAAAATATTTGAACATGCATTTCCGATTGCATTTTAAAATGAGTTTTTAAGCAGTTTGTAATGCATTGTGGAATGCATATTGCGATGTATTACATGTATGTGTGCTGGAGAATGTATTGTCATGTGCACTGTAATGTAGTTCGTGTGCACTGAACAATATGTTGTGTACTGCATAGTGTAATGTGTTCTGGCTGCATTGAAGAATGCATTTTACAATACTTAATTTCAAGGTTTAAAAAAAATCACAATTATGAATTTAAAAAACATCCGAAATATCCAAAAAAATTAATTAGAATTAGAATAATTTAAAATTCAAAAATTTATCAATTTCATTCGATTCAATGCAGCACAACTTTTTAAGTATGAAGTTTCAAATACATTTTGAAATACATTACCAAACGTATTTCGTGTTGCGATAAAAACGAAAAAAGCATTTGCAATATATTTTCCAATTCGTAATGCATTTCACAAGACATAAAATTGCAAAAATACGCAAAAATTACGCCTTGGTGAAAATCCATAACATTATGCACTTAAAGAGCGAATTCTGATACCGGCCCCTTTAATAAATCGATTTCCTAAGCTGATATTTGCACAATTTAAGCTAATAATTGGGTATTTGCTTGCCTGAAATATTTACAGCTTATTTGTATATCGAAGATTCAAAAATCCATGATAAGTTTGAGGTTTACTTAAAATATTAAAACCGATTAGACATGCAAACCTCTGAAATAATCAGCAAATAAACATTGCATCTTTGCTGAATATTAAGTCTGAATGCAAAACTTCAAAGTACAAATGTTTCATGAAATTTAATTAGTTTTCCAGCACGTTTTTCATTATAAACCCAATAATACACTTGATGTTTAGAGTAACTTAAACCAGTTTCATTCCATATCACCATCTAGCCATTACTAACTTAGAAGATATACGAGTAACTTCCAAGGTAAAAATCAACAACTGTTCAAAAGAAGTTGACTCTTTTCTTTCATATTGCAAAGTAGATAAGATACCAATGACCTGGGAATTGTATTTCAAGGATCTTTTGGCCATGAAATAATTCATCGTTGTTCACAAATACATCAGCACTTGTTTCTTAGTTTTCCAGACATTAAACTTTGTCAACAAGCACAAAAGAGCTTGTATGCTTGAGCATGAAGCACCGCACTCAAGAACGTCATTGAATTTAATCAGTGCACCAACATAATGCAATAGTTATAAGATTACAAGCATTCATCAGGTTTTGTTACTTTTTAGAGGAACCTGTGAAATATTTTTAATCGAGAATTTTAATTCATGACTTACACAGAGGTCGTGATATAGCAGTCTGCATTCAGTTGAAGACTTATAAATAAATCCGCATAATTTCCATAATCAGTCAACACCCAGATTAACATCAAGCTGTGCTAAATGCCTAATACAGTACTGTAAGAAATAAATGCAACATCCCCAGGTGTTGGATGATAACGTTAAGAAAATCCAAAAATTCTAAATAACCCCTCTAAACTACATGTAGTATTCAGCACAGGTCCCAAGAATATTAGTTTAGGCAGGTTCTACTGTATAAAATCAGTATTTTCCTCAAATTCAAACTGTTAAGAAATTCAAGAAATTCTAAATAACTCCTCTAAACTAATATTCAGCACCGGTCCCAAGAATATTAGTTTAGACAGGTTCTACTGTTTAAATTCAGTATGTTCCTCAAATTCAAAATGTTATAGAAATTCAAGAGAATCTAAATAACCACTCTATACTAGGATTCAGCACCGGTCCCAAGAATATTAGTTTAGGTAGTTTCTACAGTTTAAACCCAGTATTTTCCTCAAATTCAAACTGTTGAGAAATTCAAGAAATTCTAAATAACTCCTCTAAACTAATATTCAGCACCGGTCCCAAGAATATTAGTTTAGGCAGGTTCTACTGTTTAAATTCAGTATTTTCCTCAAATTCAAACTGTTAAGAAATTCAAGAAATTCTAAATAACTCCTCTAAACTAGTATTCAGCACCGGTCCCAAGAATATTAGTTTAAGTAGGTTCTAATGTATAAACTCAGTATTTTCCTCAAATTCAAACTGTCGAGAAATTCAAGAAATTCTAAATAACTCCTCTAAACTAATATTCAGCGCCGGTCCCAATGATATTAGTTTAGGCAGGTTCTACAGTTTAAACTCAGTATTTTCCTCAAATTCAAACTAGCCAAACGAGAAAAATTCTGTTGGAAAACTGGGTAATCACCATATTGGTAGCTGACCCACCAATCTGGATTTGAGCTTGAAGTTGGTGCAACTTGACCATTGGTAAAACCCGAAACTTGTTGATGTACCTTTCCAATGTTGGGATTACCAGAAGCCCAAGAGTTTGTACCCCGCCCCTGGTTGGTCAATGGTCAGGTGGTCAAGGTATGATCATGCAGTGGGCGCACGTGCGGCCGTGGGAAAGTGATTGCACGGAGAACTCGAGCGGTCAAGTACCCTTAATCTTCCCCTTAACTTAAGTTTGCTTATACAGGGTGTGGCGTGGGGGGGGGGTGCTTAGGGTCGTCCAACTTCCAATTTAAATCTCCAAAATCCCCTGGCGCAAATAAACAGTCACTTTGCTCAGACTAACTAGCAGACAAGCCGACAGGTAACCACATTTACTCCGCTTCAACTGCATTTAACGTACTCTCAGATCTATATTTAGGTAAAAGACCCTTCCAGGCATTCTTAAGTTAGTTACGATTTACGAATTTCCATAGAGGGGAATTAGACGAACAAATCAGCTTTAACGATGCTGGTTTAGAGGGGGGTCTCACAGTGGTAAAATCTGGAAAATCTGTTATGTGAGAAATGGTAAGTTGTCGCGAGTTAGACCTTATAGGAACGCCATCTATCGTGCTTCCGGCGCAACTTTTAGAAGTTCAGGAATTTTAGCTAATCCCTGATGAAAGACAAGTGGGATTTGGGATGGGTCAGTATGATGACTGGATCAGGGTGCCAAACAAATTTCAACTTTTGGATATAGTGTAATTTAGAGTGAATTTAGAGTAAACTGTTGCTACATGTATTTTTGGGATTTTTAAAAACGGTAAAATGAAATATTAATGCATAATTTCATTCTTTATTCATCCGCATGTTAAAATGCAATACTAAAAGAATTGTATAAATATTTAATAAGGTTCTACATTCAATGAATCTAACCTGTTCTCCACCTCATGAACAAGTTGTTATTTCTTTATTTCAATTTCTTGGATTTTATTTAGGATTTTTTACGAATATCAAAACTTTTTTTAAGAATATCAAAACATTTTTTTAAGAATATCAAAACTTTTTTTAAGAATATCAAAACTTTTTTTAAGAATATCAAAACTTTTTGTAGAATATCAAGACTTTTTTTTAAGAATATCAAAACATTTTTTAAGAATATCAAAACTTTTTTTAAGAACATCAAAACTTTTTTTTAGAACATCAAAACTTTTTTTTAGAATATCACAACTTTTTTTTAGAATGTCAAAACTTTTTTAAGAATAGGCTTCCATGCACCCCTAGTCAATACCTGGTTTAATTAACTTTATGAATTCAGTTAATTAAACCAGGTATCGAGTAAAAGTGCATGGACACAAAAATTATATTACCAAAAATATTTGCAATGAATATTGCAGAATCCCGTGTTTGGGGTTGCAAGGTCACACGAAACCTCTTATTATAGCCACTGACGATGCTCTGCTTATTGCCAGCTACATGTACATGTTCAAAATATGCAATTTTTCGGACGTACAGTAGGTGTGACAGCATTTTGCGTAAGAGTAATCAACGAAAAAGTGCAACGATATTTTGAAAACCTCACCTGTGGCTTACCTTGAGCATGCAATTGAAATTAGCAATATCACATTCACCAATGTGTTGATGATCTCAGACAACCATGCAGTGACGTACATGTACATGTCAAACCACTGATAAAAGTCGATATGCCGGTTACTGTATTTCCAAGTAATCATTTAGGGATGAATTCGTGTCAAATGCCAAGTAAACAAGCGAGTAAATTATACATTTCTTTTAAAAATTCAACATCGATCACATCGGTTGATCACATAATGGGGCAAAATGCGATTTCTTTATTTTTCTTTCCTGTTGGATTGCCCAACCATGAAGTAAATTCGTTGAATTTCTGAAAATGGGTTGTTTTACCGCCAACAATTTGGCAATATCAGAAATTACCAAGAAAAAATTCTCAGCATTTCACTCGAATGAGTTTCTTAACATTTCTCAGAAGTCCGAACATACCCGATTTGAGCAAACAGTCAAAAACAAATTGCTCAAGAACGAGTAAATGCTGGGTTAGAGCAAATTATATTTAACTTTTTCTGAACAGCTTGCAATTGAGGCAATTACGGTATGCCAGGATGGGGCATTAGTCAGTGGAGGAAACATGTCAAGAAACTCATTGTTTATGGACTGATTTTGAAATTAAACTTAAAAATTGATCCTGAATGGCTTTTCGGTAAAAGCACATTGACGTACATTGTATATGAAACATTTACAAAGCTTCCTTGTGTGAATTACACGAATTTGTAGATTCTTAGGCCCGGTTACACCAATAGAGGTTAAGCAAAACCCAAAATGACCCCCTAGTTACCAGCTAGTTAGAAGTGAACCATGGAATATGCCATGAGTAATCTTGAGGAAAAGTTAACCCAGCTAATATGCAAGGTTAACCAAAGGTTTCTAATAAAAATGGTGGATGACTCAGATTAAGATGTTATTTATGGACTTCATAAATGATGTTTACCAAATAACAAACCATGTGACATTATCAAGATCAAATCCATTAATGTCAAATTCAAAGTAAGTTTTAGGTTACAGTTTTAAAACTACTTGCTCAAGTAAGTTTAATATTTCATTGAATTCCAGGTTAGCTACAGGCTAACTAATCTCGTGTTAGAAATTCCTGCAGTAAAATGGTACAACATAAACCCAACCCTCATGTTAAATCTAACTCTTTCATTTAACCAACAATGGTGCAACCGGACCTTAAGGATGGACTTTTTGTGTGTGTTGAAAATTGAGAAAATTCAGAGGATCATACTGATATTACTACTCCATTGAGTCCATGCAGTAGCTACATCAATTAACACCCACAATTAAGTTTAACAGCTGATGAACTTCACCTTATAAAACACGTTCAACGATCCACTGTTGTCCTGCTTTTCAATAAACTTAACCCTCATGTTAACTCGTGGTTATACAGTAGGTAACCTCAGGTTATCTAACTCTTTCATTTAACCAACAATGATGCAACCGGGCCTAAAGGATGGACTTTTTTGTGTGTGGCAAATTGCACAAATTCAGAAGATTATACTGATTTTGCCACTCCATTAAGTCCATACAGTAGTTACATCAATTAACACCCACAATTAAGTTTCACAACTGATGAAATTCACCTCATAAAACACGTTTAACGATCCAATGTTGTCCTGCTTTTCAATAAACCAAACTCGCATGTTAACTCGTGGTTATCTAGTTGTTAAGGGTGGATTTTTTGTGTGTGGCAAATTGAGCAAATTCAGAGGATCATACTGATATTACCACTCCATTAAGTCCATACAGAAATTACATTAATTAACACTCGCAATTAAGTTTAACAACTGATGAATTCACCTTATAAAACACGTTTTACCGCATAAAACTGCTCTTCTGCTTTGCAATAAACCAAACTTTCATGTTAACTCGTGGTTTCAGGTAACCCCAGGTTATCTAGCCCTTTCATTTAACCAACAATGGGCCTTAAGGATAGGCTTTTGTGTGTGGAAAATTGAGCGAATTCAGAGAATCATACTGATATTACCACTCCATTACGTCCACACAGTAGTTACACCAATTAACATTCCCAATTAAATTTAACAACTGATGAAATTCACCTTATAAAACACGTTCCTGGTCCTGCTTTTCTAATTTCATTCCTGAACACCTCCCAAAACTGGTAAACTGTATACAGTACAATTTGAACAATTGAAAATGTTTAAAATTCAAGATTCACGCTCCCTGGTGTTGGCTGTAGGTGGATTAAAACAATTTTACAGCTCTAGCGTGTGGGATTAGCTGCTAATCTCGAAAATTTCTGACGTTTTACCTTCACCTTGCATTCCTCGTTTGATCACGTGACCATTCATCGTTACCCATTTGTCCCACTATTTTAAGTGAAGGCAATTCAGCAACCATCAAGGCCTTCTGAATAATTTCGTTTCAAATTTTCGTGCACTCTCTCGAATCATTCGGACATAACTGATGCAGGTCAGTGACCTCCACAACGGTGAATTGTATTGCAAAATATTCCGTTTAACCACGATTTCATAATTCAGGGACGCAAACGAGGAAATGCATAGCAAATTATTTGGCTTGTTTCAGTAGAGCTTGTCGAAACAACATTCAAGTTTAGAAATATTCATAATTAAACATTATCTTGCCATGGTCTACGTTGCTGATAATCCACACGCAGATTGGTAAATCAGTTCTGAAAATGGGCAGGTGCTTAAGCATCACTTTAAAATAACGTAAAACAAATCATGAAAACGTTTTCGGTCATAAATCTAAGTTCGTAATAGGCCACAACCAGCCAATTTTCCCAATTTTCAAAAAGTGGTATCGAGCACATGTACTGAAAAGGTTACAGTACGAAAAAGTGACACGATTGCAGACATAATTTTAAAAGTTGTTCTGACAACAAATATTCCATCCAATCACTACTAATTATCAAGTTAGATCTGGAAGGATAGCGCAAAACCCCATTAAATAAAGGTTGGGCTTATGGCCCAGCCATCCAGAAAGCCCATAAGTCATATTACCTGTAGGTGTGAACCCTCTAGTCAATGTGCAAAAACTCCGATAATAAAATATGAAGATCATTGCATAATTCTTGAGAAAAAATCAAGAAAAATGATGTGTAGATCGTGACTTAATACACATTTGCCATGCCAAATCACAACTACACTAGCTACAGTATGATTTTGTGGTATCACATACTGTACATGTAGGCCTACTGTATATTCTGTCGACAATTTTTAAGATGTGCAAGTACATGTATTTATCCATTTTTATACGAAGTGAATAGTAACCCATAAAAAGTCAAGTAAACTTCCAATATGCTATTTTACATAACATTTGTCCTTGTTCAATAATTGCAGAATTTTGTTGCAAAATAGCAAATGGGCGTTATCATAAAAAATGTTTTAAAAAAATGTCCATGTTTTCCTGTTCTAAATCAGTTCCATATCCCATAACACAATTATACCAGCTATGATTTTGTAATATCACCTGCAAATATTTCCCAGTAAGTTAATTTAAAACATTTTGTACATTTAAAGAGAATAGTAATTAGCCTCTGATTTCTCACATAGAATCCTATAAACTCCAATATAGTATTTTACAAAACTTCTGAACGTCTTCAAGAACTTTAGAATTTTTCTGCAAAATAGAAAATAGACTTTATCATAAAAAAAGTTTCAAAAATTAGAAATTGTGCATGTTTTCACGTACTAAAATCAGAACCCTGTAAACTTCCAATATATTACGGTATTGTACACAAATTCTGAACGTCTACAAGAACTGTGCAGAATTTCATTGCAAAATAGCAAATAAGGCTTTATCATCAAAAACGGGTTTTTTTTCAATACAAAATCATACAAAATCAGTTCCACATCACAATTATACCAGCTACGATTTGGTAATATCACCTACGTGTATTTTCCGGTAAAGTAAATCAAAACATTTGTCCATTTATACACGAAGGTGCTAGTAATTAGCCTCTGGTTTCTTACACAAAACCCTGTAAACTCCTAATGCATTATTTTACACAACTTCTGAACGTCTACAAGAACTTCACAATTTTGTTGCAAAATTGCAAATAGGCTTTATCATCAAAAAAGTAGAGAAAAACATAAAACGTGTGCATGTTTCCTCGTTCTGAGGCAGCTTAGACAACAGGATGAAATGGTGATGGAATTGTGAATCTTAAACAAACAAATTGGTCTGAAAATGATCCTGTGACCTATTTGGTCACAAACACCACCAACAAACTGCAGTTTCTCGCAAATTCGTTAAGTCATCAAAATTAATTTCGCTTTCAAATCCTAATGGGCAAAGCTTGATTTTACACACACGTGTTTACAAAGTGCAGGTTTTTTAACTGGTGCAGGTTTTTTTTTAAATTATTCAAAACTACCGTTTATAATCGCTACACCCTATGGAAGGCAACATTGTCCTACAAGTGTTACAGACCTAAATACTAAACTGGAACTTGTGTGGTCGCCTAAAGATGGCTGATGATTTCAAAGACAGATTAGATGGAGCAAATCCAGGTTTTGAAGCTTTCTCATCATTCCTCGGGCCCAAAAAAGGGGCTTTTCAAACAGCAAAATTCTATCTCGGTAATGATTTTTCTCCCACGTAACAAATAGATATGCATGTACGCCGAGTCATGTCCATCCGAAATGCATGCAAAGCCTTTGGGATCATTTGTCTTCTTGTCATCATATGACTTTACCCAAACCACATTGCAAGGTTCCCATCACCTACAGTAGCAACTCTGGAAGCTGTGTCACTGAATGCTGCTACCCTCTTATGCTAATTTTGACCCCAGAAAATTCCCCCTCAACTGCAACCTCTATGAAACTATCTTAACATCGTTTTTCTTGCCTATGAAAAAAATCCCAAGTAATTATCGGGTGTACCTTTGTCTTGTTAGGAATGTGGACACCATTTCTACTCGAAAAAAAAAATAAAGCACTACTTGTTATATCTGCTGTTTGGTGGCAGTCAGTCTGTGAATTTAATTTATTTTCTTCGTCGCATATTCCCGTTTTTTTCTCGTTTGAAATTAGTTTCTCAAACTCGTAAATTAAAAGTGCATGTCCAGTGTGTACACTGATCTTGAACATGTATTTTCGGTAATTTACCTAATGTGCACACCGTTAGTGGGCCAACAAAACCGTTATTCTCCACCATGATCTTGTATGTCGCAAATTCCGGTGATGGGATAATAAATTGTGAAGTTAGTTTTTGTCTATTTTCAGCATAAATTTGTAACTAATTAAATGACGCAAAGATTACCTCTAGTAGTAGTGCATGATTGTATCCACATGTATTGATAATGCGTTTACCATTTATTAGTTTCAGATTGTATTGACAAATACTGTATATTTGAAAATGCATTTCAGAAAGCATTTTAAAATGTGTTTTAATCAGTTTATAATGAATTGTCAAGTGCATACTGCAATGTATAATAGTGTGTTGAAGCATGTATTGTGTAATGCACACTGTTAGGCAGTTCGTGTGCATTGAAGAATGTTTTGTGTAATGCATAGTGTAATGTAGTCTGTTTGCATTGAAGAATGCATTTTACAATTTATATTGAATGCATTGTAAAATGTCAAAAGCCTTTCTATACATTTCATAATTTCAAGGGTTAAAAAATCCATCCCAAGTTTAAAATTCAAAAATTCATCAGTTTCATTCTGTGTATGTATGTATGTAGTTTCAAATACATCGTAAAACACACAAGACAGTATATTTTATAATGCATTGTAGAATGCACTACTGAAATGTATTTTTTTTACATTACCAAATGTATTTTGTGTCGGGATAAAAACGACTAATGCATTTGCAATATATTTTGCAATTCGTAATGCACTTTCCATGTGGGTGCAGTAACAGGGTTCCATTCGGAAATGAAATTTTCAACTTCCCTGACTTTTCCAGGTTTTAAAACATTTCCTTGACAACCCTGACTAAGGTTAAGAAACCTTGCTTAAAGTTAAGAAACTGCAAGAATATGGCATATGCCAATGTGTGAAATGCTATGTTTATTGCTTGTTATAAGCTTATGTAAACAGCAGGTTGAACAAAAATTTATTTAGAAAACAGCAAATTTAGAGCAAGTTTCAAATTGGCAATTTCATTGTTGATTTTCTTCCACAGAATTGCCTGACATCTTTTGATTTTTGTGTTAAACAATAACTAGCTATGTAAACTTTATCTTTAATTTGTACACTATTATAGCTCTTGAAATAGGTATTTTTTTAAAAAATATTGGGTCAAAAACGTGAAAATAATGTAAAAAAAATCACAAATTTTCATGTGAAAAAATGTGAAATAACCAGATAATTACTTTAAAAAAATGTGAAACATATCAGATTCTTGGATGTGAAAAAATGTCAATTACGTTTCCAGGCTATTTTTCAATTTCCCTGATATTTCCAAGTTTTCGGAACCCTTAGCACTGTGTTGTTTTCTTAAGTTTAGCAATGGATTTCAATTAAATTATGATTGAACACGACGTTGTGCTTTGTAATAGCCACGCCATTTCCAAATTTAGTAACAATGACAAGATTAGTCAAAATAAATGTGAAACAACGTACACATCGGTTTCAATTTGAATCTTAGTCGTGGTTTTACAGTCGTGACATTAATAGGAAAATTGTGAATTTATGTGGAAATGCAACGAGATCATTTCTTTGTGTTCAGCCGCACACAAAGTGACAAATTAAAAATTGCCCAAAAAAGTCCATCCTAACGTGTACAATAATGGATGTTCAACTAGCACTGGTCATTCAAGAACCAAAGAGTGTAATAGTGTGTACCTCAAGGCAGCCTAGATGATTTTCAATTTAAATGCAAAAAAAATACCTTTGATGCATCGGAAAAAAAGTGCAAAAAGTGCACGCATCCCATGTGCAACCCTATCAGATTCAAGAAACTACTGTCAAAACTTTCAATTAAATGTCTGGGCATATAAATCTTAGTTGAAGGGTTAAGGAGGTGACGGGGCAATTTACTGTTAAATTGACCTCTACCTGTTTAAATCATTTATCCCGCCAACCTTTCGTTGCATATTGTCTATTATCATTGGTCATGCTTAATGTTTGTTTTGTGCCAGATATTTTTTCATAGCATATTTTTTATAGCCTGTCAGGATTCGATGATGACCATTTTGCAGCATAATAAGGCTACAATTATTCCTGCAAATGATGGCACTGGTTTTATGAGAACAAATTCCACATGAAAACAAACAGGGATATCAGGATTAGTGTCTTGGATGTAATGACAGAATTAGAGAAATACATTTACAATTTAGAAAACCCTGCAGCGATGATGTCAAACACCTTTTGTGACATCTATGTAATTGAAATGAAATTTGCTAGATTTTTGTTAGGTTATCTCATACCAAAATGATTTTCCCTGACTTTCTCTGACCAAATCTGATTAATTTCCCGCAATCATCAAAGAAAAAATGTCACATGTAATCAAGTTTCATGCAAATATTTCATATATTTCATGTATTTCATATATTTCAATATTTCATGTAATATTTCAAATATTTCATGTAAACATGTTTCAAGAAACAATTTTTAAAGATTTGATCCAAGAAAATATACCATATGGCGTAAATTTTGGAAATTATAGATCTGATCACGAAATTAAGGAATTAGCCCAAATTTTGTAAGAAGAAATACTAATATTAATAATGAAGAGACTGCCATATGCAATTTTTTCGAAAAATTACGATAAATATGGGATCTTAGTGTATTTATATTGATAATGATGCTAACACTAATGGTTGAAACCACAGTTGTAGAAATTATAGATCTGATCACGAAATGATGGAATTAGCCCTCAATTTTGTAAGAAGAAATGATATTAATAATTAAGAAACTGTCATAGGCGAAATTATTGAAAAATTACAAGAACATTTCTTCATAATGACGGAAACCCCGTAGGCGAAATTTTTTTAACAATTTTTTTTGCATTTTAGGCGAATTTTTCATAAGCAAAGTTAATGATAATGATAAGAAATGATAATGAAAACGCCTTAGTCTAAATTTTTAGAAAAATAGATCACAAATACAGCTTTTTAAATGTTTTTCATGATATACTTATGAATTTTCCTGACTTCCACCTGAATTTTCCTGACTTCCACCTGAATTTCCCTGACTTTCCCAAACCACATTTAATTTCGCGTACTTTCCCCTGACGGTATGAACCCTGAATCTGTTACGAAACAGTTTTTCACTCAATTTTGTTTTTGAGTTTTTCATATAGGTCATATAAACAATTCTTGAATGCAACTGTCATGTACCCATATTGCAACAGATCTTCTACAGTTTCATTGAATCTCTGCTGGTGTACGAACCCTGCATGTGGCATATCAGATATCAGTTTCACTTTCTATATTTCATACAAAAAGTAAAGTTTGTCACACTGAACTGTAGATGTGCAATGGCAAAACGCGATAACCTCAGTATTCAAAAACTGCCCGTTATGCTGCTATAGGTGGGGTAACTTTTCTAAATAATTCTAGCCAAGTGTTATTAAAAAACCACCAATACAAGATGGTAGGAGCACCTGCTCGGGCAACGGCTATCGTATTCGCATACCTTATGTCCAGGGTGTGTAAGCCTTCGGGTGGATCGACTACGAGGCATTTACATAGGCCTATAAACTTAAAATGGATTGAACTTGTGCAAAACTGCTTGTACGTTGGCCACAAGGCTTAAAGCTCGACTTAAATAGGATTCTTCGCCAACCCTTTGAACTAAAAGTGTTACCCACGAGGGATTAGCATTACAATCAGTCCATATAAGTCATGAAAGATTGCAGAGCCTCAAAAATAATGAGGGAGCATGAACATGTATTTGAAACGCGTTAATGAACAACTGCAATTTATTTTTGTTGCAAACTTCAATCTACCAGTATAGACACACACTAGTTATTTGGAAATACCCAGAAATGCAACATTGATATTACCATTTTTGCATAATAATAATAATAATAATACTGAATATTGAAGAATATCTGAATTGTAAATCAGTTGTGCATCTAGGGTGTGAAGTAATGGTCACAAATAAAGTGGTGGTTCTCATGAAATGTAACAAAAATGTCCCTAATAACTTAGGTCCAGATGCTACCTGTTTCAGAGATAAAGGGAATTGTTCCCCATGTCTATTATTTCATGAATATTATACTGTCACCATTTTCAATATTATAACGTCACTTTTTCGATTTTACATTGTCACCTTTTTCATTTGTGACAATGACGTATGAGACACCGTGTATATTTAACTATTAAAAATTGCGGTCACACTAAAGTGTATACCGTAAGTTTGATTTTACATTTTTGTTTGATTTCATGAATATCATATTACCACCTTTTTCAATATTATATCGTTACTTTTTAATTTGTAAAAATGAATTCTGAAACAACGTGTATTGAACAATATACAGGTATGTACAGTGTATACAGTAAGTTTGATTTGACATTTGTTTGATTTCATGAATGTTATACTGCCCCCTTTTTCCATATTATATAGTCACCTTATTCAGTTGTGACAATGTCTTCTGAGACACCGTGAATGTTCAACTCATAATAATGGGTGTTCGCACCAAAGTGCTGAACAATGTACAGTTACATGTATGTTTACAGCATATTGAGGAAACTGCTATCAGCAGTAGTTTGCCAACATTACTTATGTAACATGCATGATGCAATATTGATAATTTAGAAGTGCACATTCGACATGGATAGTACATGTATTGAGATACATCTGAATACTTGAAATCTGCATAATTAAGATTACACGAAATATTTTCTTAGGACAAATTGAAATTCCAATACAAAATTTTATACCACATGTCCTAAGTACTATCAATAACTTGAGAGTTGAACTTAACTTAGCAAAGTCCATAAAGTACTTGTTGTGTTCGTGAAATGTCATAAGTTTGCATTTCCGTGTGTTTCTCAGAAATCATAAATATAATTTCACACAGATAAGCACGTTCAAAAACCGAGTACTTGAGACTTTTTAATTGCGGAAAAAGCGATTAAACGCGAGAATGCACGGGTAATTGGTTTCGCATTTTTACCATTGTTGTAACTGACACTTTAAGGCGTTGCTGATATGTTAATCGCCAGTCCAGGATACATTTGCATAAATCCGAAAAATTATGGAACCAAGCAGACCGAGGAAATGACTAGTTGTGACAGCAAAACGAGTAAAAATATTAACGATCGTACACAGCATATTGTACAGAAAGTTAAGATAATCACCATTTTCACTAGTTATAATTCACACGCAGACCCACCTACTGTAAAACGGAAATGGTTTCTCTAAGATATGTCAGTGGCTTTTAATTATCGTTTAGATAGGAGGTTCATTATGCTAGCAGGCGTGAGGATGCATAATATCTAATCGAGGCTTCTTGCAAAAATATTTAGCAAATGTTGTTTCCAGCATGCATGGGTTCAATTAAAGTCATCAGGTCCACTCCTAGCATCAACCCACTCCTAAGAAGTGGTGATAAATTAGACGAAATAACGTGCCATGTACCTCGGAGAATGAGCTGATTAACCCAAAAAAAGGGGAAAAATAATTGAGTGTGGACAATTAAACGAAACCAGATTTAGTTCAATTATCACGGAATGGACTACTCAAAAGCTCACCATTAGTTGTGCACGATGGACATGAAACTGAGAAATACACGTGTCTCGGAAGTAAAAGGTAACAGAGTCAATTAAGTGCAAGCTCATATACCCTTACGAAATAAACATGCCTTAAAACAAACGCCCAACTTTTACAGAAGACTAGTAATGTCGTTAGTTTTTAAACAGGAGCACTGAGCTCAAGATGTGATCTCAGATGTGTTCAACTTGTTCATTTTCATTTTAATCTAAGCGTATTTACATTCGTGCCTATACTACAGTAGAAGTCAGGGAAATTCATATAATGTCTTGAAATTTGTTGTGGCACAACGATTTTGATTGGTATATGTATCGCAGAAAAGCATTACAATTGTAATTACAATGTACTTTTTCTAATTTCGCCTTGTGCGTTTTCATTATCATTAGCATTTCATAATAATTCATAAGCAAAATCCACTAAAATTCACTTAAAATGTATTATTTCTGTTATATTTTTTAAAAATTCGCCTACGGCGTTCCTTAATGATAAACGATGTAGTTGGCTACTTCTCAAATTATTCAAAAAAACAGTGTTTGAGATTAGTGGTTTCAACCACTATAGTATTCTAATCGTTTTTAACATTAATACACTAAAAATCCATTACCGGTATTTATAGTCATATTTCGCAAATTTCGCCTTTGGATTCCTTTAATTATTAATGTTATCATTTCTCTTTACAAAATTGTAGGCCAATTCCATCATTTCGTCATCAGATCCATAATTTCTAAAACTTCCGCCATAAGACATTTGCATGGGTCAAACTTGTGTCAAATCTGTAAAAAGTATTTCTTGAAGTTGTCTGGTAAAGGAGTTTTGAAAGAGATTTGTGTGCATTCTGTTTGACGAGATTTAGGTTTCTTATTTTCTTTAATTCAATATTTACATAAACATATACCATTATACATGTATTGATTAATCGTCGTTACAAAATCGTCGTTACAATGTTTAACTATGTCATGACATGTTTTTGGAATGAAAGTTGTAAGAGAAATTTTCGTCAGAGATTGGTGTGCTTTGAATCTTTACAATGCATTTTTTACGTTGGCCTAGGTAATTACTACCAAATGCAGCAGGTAAGGATCTGCCAGGTAAATAATGTACGTGTACGTGTACATGTGCTTACATGTGTAATGGTGCCCACAATAGCTAGTGACTCATTTTGGATCGTAAAAATGAGGAAATCCTTCGATATTTTGCAACTGTATAGAATGTCTGCAGTTGAAACTCTCTGATATAATACCCTGTCTAAAATAATATTTGGCACCGGTCCCAGCAGTATTATTTTAGACAGGTTCTGCTGTATGCAGATGTGTTAATGTATATAGGGTCAAAGCAAAACGGTATATCTGTAAACTGATAAGTTTGGCAATTTTTGGATGAATCGCATGGGAAGTTGAAAGGCGTGCCCAGGCAGTCCATAACAAACAATTTTTCGTTGGGAGCGGTTCATAAACATATGTAATCTGTGTTGGAAGGTATGACAAGTCAAAAATATGTTCTGGCCATTGAGTTAGCAAAGAAGGAGAATTTGCATATGAAAATGAGATCTACTCTGTGTTTTCGCCCTGCCTTAAAGAGATAAAGAAGCGAAGCAGGATGCTGTTGAAAAAGACTTATTGAAAGACATTTGTTTTGGCTGGGGGCAGATCAGGCAGTTTTAAATTTGGCTGCCAAAATTTCTCTAGATTGTAGGACACACAATTACTGAGTATATTGTACATGTATGTGGCAAAACTATGATTTTGACGTAAACAGCCAGGATATTTACTCAATTTTATTCGACAAATTATGAATTCAATCAACCTATCAAATCATGCATGGCAAATACTTGAATCAGAGTGACTGGCAGTCTGGAAAACCTGGAAAAGTCAGGGAAATTGATATCGTCTGCAAAGGTTAGGGAAATATCAGGGAAATTCATGTGTCCGGAAATTTGTTGAGGTACAACCATTTGTTCTCAATTTTTTCTTAATTTTTTTCCATCATCATTAATGTTTCCTAACATTTATTACGAAAAATCCACTAACACGTATAATCTATTTTCAAATCCATCAAAAAGCACCTAAAATCCATTTTTGTAGTATTTTTAAAAGATGACAGGCTATAACTTACCAAATTATATTTAGCACATTTTGCATAAATCTTATTTAAAAAAAACAAACATTGCCAACAGAATTTCTGTTATTATTACAAATTTTTAATATTTCGAAGGAAAGAAAAAATCCCCAAAATGCAATATTTGGGATTTAATTATTTCAATAAAAAAATACTCAGTGTTCCCATCGTTATTAATTTTTGACCCCGAATGATGCGAAAGAGTTAAATTCGAAAACAAATGTTTGTTTAAAATTGTCTGGACATTTTTGCAAAAGGTGCCTGGAAAACCTGGAAAAGTCAGAGAAACTTGATTGAATAATTTGGCCAATCACCCTGTTGAATTATGTATGAATCATGAATGAATTTTGTGAAGGGATAAAATTAAAAACTGTATGCTTTTAATCCAATTCACAATTCTTCCAAACGACTGCCAAAAAGTTACTGTAGCATTTGTCTCATTTAATTTGGCGCATATATAAATTTCAAACGTGGAAGCAGTTTTGATTTATTCTGCTAGTACATTTACCCAAGAAACAACTTCCCATTCCCAAATTTCGACTTTGTGTGAGCTGTGGTGTAAATAACATGCGGACAATAATGACTCGGCTAAGTAGTGCCTCATAAAAATGTGCATAAAAAACAATACGGTTTGACGTTTACATTGATAAACATCTTTTTAATGCGGACATTGATATTTAAAAGGTGCTTGGCATAAAAAACAACACTTGACTTCTGCTTGATAGACCTGTTTGTGTAAACGAGCGGAGCACTCGAAATAACATGCATGTACATGTACGTGAATTCAAGAAAAGACTTATTCTGGACTTTGCCTCAGTGTGTACATCAAATTTTTTTAAGGCCTCCATCATACGTCTCTTTTGACGTAAGATACACTGGAATATACAAAATGACGGAATCATTGCAACACAAGTTCATAAAAAAACCCGGATAAAACTTATGTCGAAATAAGATTCGGTAAATGCTCGTTACAAAATGTCATTTGTAAACACATGTTTGAAAATGCCTCAACTGTTTCATGTTTTTATTTCACTAGTATGCGTTATGAAATGATTGTCGGAACTTTGTGAAATGCAATTTTACATCATTGTTTTTTTTGCTGCAATGAAAACTTGTTCGTCCTTTGCAATTTTTTTAATGAAATGTTAATGCTTTCTTGTTGCATCAAATTTCTTATGTTGCTTTGTTAAGTTGTTTGGAGATGTTTTTGACGAGCGTGTTTAGTCTAAGTTGATTTCCAACAACTAATTTTATTATTAGTCATCGAACCGTAGAATTACGACTCAATTTAATTATTCGGAGTAATATTAATTTGAATTAAACTGCAAAATAAGTGTCAATAACAGAAATTTATATGTAAGGAGGCTCTTGTTAGTGAAATAATTACGGTAAATTAGCATCATGTTAACTAGTAAGACTGCTTGTTACTTGTTAGATTTAACAAGTTTTAACAAGCTGCTTGTTAGTTTTTGCAAAATATATCGCTAATGCATTGTTCGTTTTATAGCAACACGAAATACATTTGGTTGTGTAAAGAAAAATGCATTTCAATAATGCAATTTACATTGCATTATAAAATATACTGACTTGTGCATTTCACGATGTATTCGAAACTACATACTTACAAAAGTTGTGTGCTGCATTGAATAGAATAAAACTGAAGCATTTTAAATCGTCCAGTTATAATTTATTTGTGGAATCTTTAAGATGTTTTTTTTTAAATTCAGAATTGGGATTTTTTTAAATCTTGAAACCATGAAATATATATCAAGCTTTTTGCAATTTTACAATGCATGGAATTTAAATTGTAAAACAACATTACAGCGTGCATTTCACAATACATTCTTCCCCACAATTAAATACATTACAATATGAATTCCATAATCCATTACAAACTGCTTAAAAATTCATTTTAAAATACATTTAGAAATGCATTCTCAAACACATTTGTCAATACAGTTTGAAACTAAATTTGTCTCAATCTACAGACATTTTAAAATGTATTTTCCAATTCACGTCTTCTATTGCATTTCTAAATGCATTACCATTACATGTGGGAATACCATCATTACCATCTTTATCAAGCAGTGGGTTCAAACAAGTAGAAATACACAATACCATCAATACCAATTATCAATCAGTGTTCAAATACGTCCAATTACTGATAAGGCACGAGTCAGGTAGTGACCAACAGATTTACATATATTGTGGTGAATAGTGAAATGCAGTAGTGATGAATAGTGATTTTTTGGACTACTGAAGTCAG
>JAQGAF010000874.1:0-39117 GCA_034687865.1 Kryphioiulus occultus | reverse complement strand
CAGCGATGGTTTATATTTGTTCTTTGATGTGTGATTAAATACATTTAGCATTATTATACACTTTGAAATTGTATTTCATTAGAAAATTTAGATTATTTAATGTAGATACAGCAGTCAAATGCAGGTGTATCATTTTTCACGTTGAGCCACTGTACATGTACACTGCACATGCTTTTTTTAGGACCAGTTTTAGACAAAACTTGATGTTAAGGTAGTATTTATAATCCATTACATGGGAATGTTTACGGGGCTTTCTAGTTATACTGACTACATAATTTAAAAAAACATGTACTAACCATTTGCGGACTGACTGGCAAAGGCATTCTTGCCACAGCTGGTTGCGCCACCATTTCGTTGGGGGAATCTGGAAGACGTGGTGACCCCTGCAGCCTATTATTCAGCAGATTGGCTAGCGCAGTTTTTGTCTTTGGAGTTACTTGTTGCGGCTGTGCCTGGGACTGGTTGGCGAGACTCTGAAGCTGCTGCTGAATTTGTTCCTGTCCTTGCTGAACGACCTGATGGAGGGAATCACGTGGAAGAGGAGCTGCACTGGTCTGCAGCGGAAGCCCCGTCTGGAGAGGTGTCTGCACTGGCAACGATGCTTGAGGGGCACCGGGGCTCACCTGAGGTTGAACTTGATGCGTGACTGCTTGCTGTTGGGGCATTGTCTGGATTTGTGGCGGCACCGTGTGATAGCGCACGATGTTACCCGGCATGCCGAGGGTGTTTACGGTCACGCGCTGCGGAGTCATGATTCGTTGTGGACTCGCTGTTTGAGGCACACTCGTGGTAACAACCTGAACTTGTTGTTGTTGCTGAATCTACGTTATTTTAAAAAAAAATATGTATAACTAAATATGTGATGGGGAATGCATTACAAATCTAATTTTTCGGACAAAATTATAGGAAATCTTTGCAAAAAAAACACGAAATTCGCAGGAAATTTCGCTAGGTAAGTACCGTAGTTCATCAAATGTAAGACACACGGCATTAAAAAACACTACTTGGTTGGCGACTTTTGCGAAAATGTGGAATTGTGATCATTTCTACAAGTAATGCCAACATTTCAACCTACAGCTCTATTGCCATGTTCTTCTGTAAACGGTAACTTTTCATTTCAATGGGGCTTCATACTGCAATCTTTTTGACACCATTTTGATGTGCAATAAGGGATCAAAATGAACGAAAATGCAACAAAAATATCCGAAGAAGAAAACCGAGGATAAAAAGAGCGTCTTAGAATCGACGAAGTACAGTAGATTTATTTTAATAGCTAAACGGCGGAATTTACCACTTTAAATAAAAAGTAACGCTCATGTGAAGGATTCATTATACGAGATTAAAAATTAATTTAGCATTATAATAAAATTAATTTGGCATATGTGGTGGGTACCTAATGCAGCAACACTATGCTAATTATCTGAATTTCTCTAAAATATAAGAAAAATGGGAACTACGGATTTCATAATAACTTACCAATGCTTGTTGCGGACCCGACCAACGCTGCACTGGCAGTTGCTGCATTTGCTTCTGGGCCTGCTGCTGCGCCTGCACTTTGGCTAACAATTCCCGTTGCTGTAACATCTGCTGCTGTTGCGGAGTGAGCTGCATTACGTGTGGCTGCTGAATCTGCTGCGGTACAGTTTGGACTGGCTGTTGCTGAACCTGCGATGACTGCTGCTGCTGCTGTTGTTGCCATTGAATCTGTTTGACATGCTGTGCATTTTGTTGCCAGTTTGGAGACTGCTGCGGCGAAGCTCGTTGAATGCCACTTAATCCCTCGTGTTGCTGTTGTGGCAACTGGAGTGCTTCTCGCTGCTGCTGTAGCTGAAGCTGCTGTTGTTGTAACTGCTGCTGATGTAACTGTTTTTGCTGCATCTGCTGCTGCATCTGTAGTTGTTGTTGTTGCAATTGTTGCTGCTGAAGCTGTTGTGGCTGCTGCTGTTGTTGCAACTGTTGCTGTGGCTGCTGTTGTTGCAATTGCTGTGGTTGTTGTTGTTGTTGCTGTGGCTGTTGTTGCAATTGCTGTGGTTGTTGTTGTTGCTGTGGCTGTTGTTGCAATTGCTGTGGTTGTTGTGATGGTGGTTGTGGCTGCGGCAGTTGCTGTAACTGTTGCTGCAACTGCTGCTGTTGCAATTGCTGTTGTTGCAAATGCTGCTGCTGAAGCTGCTGTTGCAAGTGTTGCTGAAGTTGATGCTGCGTCGGTTGTTGTTGCGGCGATAATGCAGCTAACTGCTGGGCAACATTTTCTCGAGCTTGAGGATGAACTGTTGATGCCTGCATCGGCAACTGGGCTCCAGCGTCTCGTTGCTGTTGTAACAACTGCTGTGCTGGCATGGGCTGTCCAATTTCCCTGTGTTGTTGTTGTTGTTGCTGCTGCTGTTGTGATAACTGGTTTTGAAGCTGGTGCTGGGTGATTAACTGTATACGCTCCTGTTGGGCCATTTGTGGCTGCTGCTGAGAAACTTGGGGTTGTCCTACAGAAAATCAATTTCTCAATTAAGGAATACACAAGTCAAACAGACAAAATGAGCTTAATTCCACATTTTTTAAAAAAATGCATTTCTTGAGGGGATGCAGAGGAAAAATACAAACATTTTGAGTAATTAATAACACCAGAGGCCCCTTTCAAACTTTTAACTACTGCAGTCAAGTGCTTTCATCACAATTTAAGAAGCAAATTTGCCTAAAGAAGACAAAAATTAAAAATAAATCTTACCGAGTTGTTGCGGTTGTTGCTGTTGTCCCAAGTGTTGCAATGCTTCCCTTTGCTGCTGCTGTTGCTGCAGTTGTTGCCACTGGGCCTTCGTAAACTGTTGCGGCTGCATGCTGCGCACGAACCAATTTTGCGATTGTTTCATCTGCTGCTGCCCCACTTGGGCAGGAATCATTTGCCGCTGGATCATTACGGGTCGCGACAAAGGTTGCGTCTGCGGTTGCCCGATGAACTGAGGGGCACTGTCTCTGGGTGGAATGCCTTGCCGTTGCCACGCAGGTGGGATCGGTCTCTGTTGGGGCCCCGGCTGTTGCTGATGACCCTGTTGCTGCTGCTGCTGTTGCATCTGCTGCTGCAAGGCAATCACTTGAATCCTCTGCTGCTGAGTTAACTGGTGGGATTGCTGAGGAAGGTGATGAGCTGGCTGCCAGGACAGTGGCTGCTGAGACTGCTGTGGAACCTATTTGTTAAAGCAAAACAGAAAGACCTTTAGTAACTGATGGCAAGTTGGGGAGCTTTAGATGTCTGTGAGCCACCCTTATTTATATTAGGGTTTATGTTCAAAAAGCAAAGCCTTTCACTTGGAAGAACCTAATTTAACATTAATTTAGTGCGGGTTTGTAAGGGAGAAATACAATATAACACATTAACCTACTCTCGCTATAAAGAGGGTGAGTGCTTGGTTGGTACCCAAATTGTCGAATAGATTTCCCTGAATTTCCCTGACAGACCCACGTAATTTCACTGACATAAAAATAAATTTTGCCAGTTTCAAAAATTTTGATAATCAATACCTACTAAGACATTGTTGCAGCTGTACAAATGTCTGGACAATTCCATTTATAGTATGCTCAATTTAAACGTTGTTTCTTTTTTTGCAGGTCCATTAACTCTTGTGCAATTGCATCTTCGTCAAATGGGCAACTCATAAATTCCCCAAGTAGTACATAAGAAGTCCCAGAAATGATTTGTATCCCACTTCCCCAACCCTGAAATGCAGCTCAGGCCAGTATTTCTGTAATAAATTTCCCTGACTTTTAGTAAAAACGTCAATTTTCCCTGACTTTCCCTGACAATTTTTCTTTTCCCCGACATTCCCTGACTTTAAAGGTGGGTACAAACCCTGCTCTAAAATGGGGAAAAATTGCGTTACGTAATATATGCATGGCCCCATTGCAAAAACTTGACAAAGTGCTACGTACATGTGTATAGCCAAATATTAAGAGGTTATTCGCTTACTTTAAGATCCGGGTGTTTGACCTCCAAGACGTTTGTGACGTAGAAAGGCCCGTGCTTCGCAGAACTCTCGTCGCACATAATCTGGGTGTAAATATACCCCGCGGAGGACATCAGTAGCAGGTGCCTTTGTCCATCCTCTGTGAAAGCAAAGCAGCAGTCGCGGATTTTGCCACTCGGCAGCAGGAAGTAGTACTGGGGGCTGATGGCATCTAGAGCCAAATCATAGATCTTGACGAAGTCCGGCATGATCAGGGCCAACTCTGTTTGAGAGCCAGGAAGCCAAACCGCCTTTATTAAGAAATTTCCGACGGCAGCTTGAGGTTGCAGAGCCAGGTGATCGGCAATGGAACCTGAAGAGGTGAACGTCAAAACATGGCAATCCTGGAAGTAGTTTGCTTATGTTAGACGAAAACCGATATTTGAATTAAAATAATTTGAAACGATATTCAGCTGCAATAATTACTTTCAATCCACAGACTGCAACAAATTCCTCGTTGCAAGGATTTCCGGCAATGGAAAGCACGGTGAATGGAACAGGCGCAGAAGAAAGTCGCTGCAAAGACAACCTTGGTGTCAATCAGAAACTTTGTAAACGGAGCAACAATGCGGGTAGTATAAAGGCAAGTAAATACCGTTAAGGTAAGTTTCCTTTTGCTGGTATCAGCTTGTTTCAGCAGAGACGATAACTGCAAAATGGTGATTTTTCCCTTTTCGTGTGACACCGCCAAATGCTGTCGCTTGCCTTTCGACGATGCTAAGACGCACATGGCTACGCGCCGGACCATGTGGGCCCCAATGAGCTGGCGGATGGTTTGTCCCTGATCGCCGCTGTAATTCATTCGCACGTTTTCAAAAGCTCCTTCTTGGGACCCAAGGGTTGGTACCTAATGAGCAAAATAAGAAAATCCTAAGCTTTTGTAGCAGCAATTTCCATTTTCATAACCGTTCAGAGAAAATAGCTTTTTTTATGTTAAGATTAAATATACCACTGTTTCTGGGATTACCGCCCACATTTTACGCACCATAAGTTGATCAGTGGTCTCAAAAGTCTTATCAGTTTCGTGCAACTTTTTAAGGGCTTGCTGGATTCTAGCATTGCTGCCCACTGGCGAGTTCTGGTAGCAATTACTCTCGATGGCTGGCTTCAGACTTTGCAACATTTCAAGTATGTCGTTTGCAATCTTGAACAAGCTCTGGAGGATAAAATTGCAATTTGTATAATAATGAATGACTATAGTAAGTTTTACTTCAGCAAAGAAAGCTCACCAGGCTGCTCGAAAGTATATTTTCTCTCAATGGCTCCAACTGTTTGCTTAAGGCGTGGTGGCGCTTTATTCCTTCCTCCTGTGAAGCGGCCTTCTTAGCTTCACTATTGCGATCGTTTGTCGCTGGAGACGATGATCGACGTCGCAAAGAACTCGGCAAAGAAGTGGAAGAAAATGGCGAGGGACCAATGCCCGCTACGGTGTTTACGTCCGAACCAGTTGCGGCAATGCGCTTCACCAGAGCCTGATGTGACAAGAACGACAGCAAATTTATGGGTGTGAATAGGAATAGGTAAGACATACTTGCCACTTATCTTTCATTTACATAAAACCCTACAAGTCTCCCTATTTAGAATTATTCACCTGAACATCATTGAAAGTCAGAGTGGATTATCTTTCATTAAAGATTTGTATTTGGTACTTTCGAGGTTTTCAAATTGGCGTAAAAATGAAAAATAAGAGGAAATATTGGAATTTTCATTGCTCCATATTAGCCTTTCTCGTTATTATTAGTAGTGCTCTAAAGTGCATTGAACACGTTCTCGTAAATCCTTCCAAGAAAAATTCAAGCTTATTTCTTAAAATTTGCTAATTCAGATTTGTAGTTTTTAGAAAATCTAACGTTAGCAGCCACACTTGCCTGACAACTTCCATCTTCTTTGGCGCCACAATCGCAGAAGAAAGAGCCGTGCTTAGCATAGGTGACATCATGGTCTTTGTGGCAAACTTTTGCACAAATGCTGCAAACCCCAACGCCATCAACCATTTTGCACGTGTGGCAATGATACCTGAATAGTCATAGCGGCAATTACGTACAGCCTCTTAAAAACCCAAGATAACTAAGCACGCTTTTCTCTATACTGACCAATGCTGGTTCATGAACTCTTTTTGCGTTACGGTAAATGTGCAGAGCTTATTCGACAAGGAATCTTCATCCTGAGATGATGAAGTTCAATGATTACTTCATGCTCCATTGAGAGTGGTTATTAACGCAGGGAGAAATATGCTTACCGAATCCTCTCCCGCCGAATCCTCATCATCTTGGCCAAGATCGTCAGCCCAATCAGAATCGATATCCTGTCAAACGTAGCATTAATCATCCGCTCCGACTTAACTATCACAAAACCCCCCAATTCAATTACATACCAAATGTGACAGCTCTCCGTCTGGAGGAGGAGACGTCATTCCGCTACGCAAGCTCAAAAAATACCTGCAAGTTCACGGATTAATGCATTTGCAGAAAATTACCAAATGTGAAAGCGGCGTACTTACTTTTCACTCGACGGCTTCAATGCTCCAATTGTGCTGGCTAAGTAAGACAGAATGCAGCAAACTGATTCCATCATAGTTTTCAGCTAAAGAAATTATTGCATTTTTCAGGTCAATCACAATCTGGATATGATATTTTCTCATGAAAAAATTAACATGAAAAACCTAAATACCTTGCCACTTAGCGCACCGTTCTGCAATTTTTCCGTGACATCCTTCTCACAGAGGTACTTTTTGCTGATGAAGGATTAAATTAACGTATCGTAAATTCACTCTTTCGACCTCTATCTTTTACTCGTGTAATATATTTCGGCACTGTTTAAACTCACCATTGACACAGCCAAAATGAGACGCTTTTCAAGAGTGGAATATGCCCACTGGCAGTGCCTGCACCAGCCAACGAAGCCATGACAACCATCAATTCAGGAAATCCAACTCCATCAGAAGAGCACATTAGTATTTGAGTAGCCATTGGGGTGAGGGCATGAAGAAGAGCGCTAGCAACGTCTTCACTTACATGACTAAAATATAAAATGCACCCATTCATCAAATTGTGATTTGCCGCCGTTTCAGAATTAGTATTTTGGTGTCATCCAAATTACTGAACCCTCACCTGTTTTCCTGAACAATATAGGAAGCCAGAGTTTGCAGCAAAGTTCGATTTTCCTGCAGGGCACTACAGTCTTCATTAGGCTGCATGTAAAAATTTGTTTAGATGTCAAAAAGCTGGAACCTTTCTAAGTCCCTTGGGGGAATTTGGCACAAAGACACCTACCACCAAAGAGCCACCAATGATCTTTGCCAGCCACTTCTGCAGGGTGGTGCAGCTGACTTTGGCTAGCTTGTCGAGTGATGAACACAGCATCACTAAGCTCTGATCTTCAGGAGATTTGTCGGCTTAAAGTTAAAAACAAAATTTTAATTCACCGATGCATCAAATTCCAGGTATGACAGACACTAGAAGGCTTACCCAGCTCGTACAGCTTGATAAACAGTTTTAAAACCGTGGTCCCGAATGAAACACTTATGTGATCATTAGACGACGAAAGGAGAATGTCGCTGAAATCTATAAAGAGCGATTAAATATAATAATCTGCTGCATAGAAGAACAGGAATTAACTGCAGCGACAATGATTACCATGTTGTTTGCTGTAAAATTTCTCCAAGGCCTTCTTGCCAGGCCCCTTCTCGAACATGCCCTCGATGAACTTAGCAAGATCGTGAAAAATTCGTTCATCCAAGCCACTACAGAAAACAAAACAGGAGTTTTCACAAAAGGTAACGAAAACTCCTCAGCAGAACTCCAGACACAGACCTGTCTTTATCCGTATGGTTTGTAAATAGGAGGTTCCCGATGCTAAGTACTTGAAAATATAGTTTTTCCAGGTATTCGTCATTTTCGGAAGACCCTATGATCCTCTCGAGGCTTAGCGTTATCTGTAAAAAAAACGTGAGAATATCACAACTGGGACAAATCGAGCATACAAAACCGGTGAAAATAACGCAAAAACGTACAAGATCAGCTAAATTTTCAGTGCTGCCATCTAATATCAGTGGGAAAAGTACGTCCACGTACGATGCCAAGGTTTTCTCATCTTTGCAAGTTCTGAAATGTATCAAGGAAGAAAACGAGAGGTCATTATTTAACGAAAAAGTCAAAATTAGTGCAACACTCCAGTCCTACTCACATAATAAGATTGCCGACGAATCTAACCAAGGCGTGGAGCGTATGCTTCAGTGCAAGAGTGTTGTTGAAGCTAGTTTGGCTTGAAAGGGTTTGTATGTGGCACATTTGGATCGCACACACATAACTTTCGGAGGGAATTGGGTCGTTGGCAAATGCGTTCCGCTGGAAGCAGAAAAATAAGCCACAAATTCAGTTTACCCTGGCCAACTGACCCATATCGAGAAAGTTGATAAAATTCAATTATACCCAAGCACAAATGGCTGGAAATTCTGACAGACTGATGCAATTCCATCTCTCCAATGCAGCTTTCATTGGAGTTGGAAGGCACCCTTGTACCGGCGCAGTTATAGCCGAAGCTTTGGAGCATCGACTAGTTGAGATTGCAACAGTCAACCCATGCGCGACCAAAGCAGCTTGGGGGTACAACCCTGGAGGTTCAGCCAAGTCATTCATTTGGTATAACAGACTAGATCTGAAAGAAGAAGTATGTATAAATTGATTTAGATTCCATCGAGATTACACGTCGCCTTCCGACAATTTTTATCACATACCTTATGAAAGTCAAATATAGGGAAATCATCTGTAATATCTCAGGCAGCAAATCAGACGCAACTCCTGGAGAGGCCATTTTCGGATCAATATCGGCCTAAGGTTAGAAAATCGAAGCAAATTTCAAGCAAGGATGCAAAACTGACTCCTGACGTTGTGGAGATACATACGCTCGGTTTGGAGTTCTCATCCACAACAACCTGCAGTTTAGCGATAACTGAATCCAAAATGCAAGTTTGCAATAACTGCGGCAGGGCCTGCCGAGGCACCACTGTGTCCAAATCTCTGTCCGAATATTTCGCAAGCTAGAAAGTTGCGATATGCTTAATACAAAGTGTGCACAAAGTTAAAACAAAGGCTTTTGTAAATAACCTCTTACCAGGGTGGAAATAAGATTTTTAGCTTGCTCCACGTCATACGATGCGGTGTTGCAACTGTTTGTGAGCGTTCGTAACAACGACTCTGCTTTCTGGGTGGTAAGGCCTTGCTTAATGAGACAATCCTAAAGAATGGAAAGGACTGTTCAATCTGAAAACGCACGCTAATGCCCATGTAAGTGGGTTTCACGGCAACTTAAGAAACTTGCCTTCAGCCAAGCTGAAAAGCTCTTGTGTGCAGTACGTGGAATCCATATCAAGGACAACGGCAGCGCACTCAACTGCGATTCAGGTGTTGGCGTTGCTAGTGACTGCAAAAATGCAACAGATGGAGGTAGCGACAGCAGTAGCCTCCAGGAAATGGTGAAACCGTATTGCACAGCACATTGTCCCTTAAAAATGAACGGCAATAACAACGTCAGATTCACAATTTATAAATAGCCCGTAAAGAAAGAAGAGAAACGCACCAAATAGGACAACTTTTTGCTGGCAGTTCTTGATGGAATATCACACTGACCACCGATTCCCAGAGTGGCGACGAGTGCAGGATAAAACTTCTGATAAGACAGCACATCGGGCGTCCCGAGCAAGAAATTACTCGACTGGAAGAAACAAAAGTTATTAAAGTGGACGAATTTCAAATCAGGAAACTAATAAAGCACTGGATCAAGCTTACAAATCCATCAAGCTTGGGCACATCCATGTTGCCAACCTCAACGTTGACAAGATTATAGAACCGTGGTTTGATGCCACCTATCACAAATTGGACACGAATTAAACATACTCAAAAAATAGTTGTGTAAAAACCCGCATCATTTTCTATATCGCCAACCTTGAATTTCTCCCAAGTCACAGTTGCGAACGTAACTATCATCAATATCCTTGCACGGAAAATAGAACTTGCTCGGTTTGTTATTCATGTCTTTGTCAGAATCTACTGATGCCGATGTCGCTTGGAGATTGAACAAATTAGCTTGTATCTAAAAAAGTAGAGTCGCTCAATTAGGTGCCCTAAACTAATCACATTTCGTTGCCTTTTTCTGGGATGTTACCTGTTCGATCAAAGAAGTGGGAGCCTCGTACAAATTCTTCATTAGATATTCGAAAACCAACATCAGCCTTGAGAAAATGAGGAGCTGATTCTCCGTCATGCATCTGAACAGACAAATTGCGCCAGTTTAAAATTCACACACAAAACAAAATAAAGCACTACAGGAATGGCACTTACGTCTGAATGACGTGAACCAGATTCATGATAGCTTGAGCACAATCTAGCAGCACAGTCTTTTTCTGCATCAGCTGCAACGAATGAAACAGGAACAGCAGCAACTGGGCATGTTCCACATTCAGGTCTGTTGTACATACAAAGCATTATGATAGATCAGATTGCATTCCGGCAAAGTGAACCATAAAACTGCAAAAAGTCTTTGAATTCCAACTAGTACATCAGCTATTAGCCCATTCTATACTCGCCAAGCACTGCCGATTAAACCTTGAGCAATAAGCGTACAAATGAAAGATGAAATAAGCCGTGCAACTTGCCACCAAAGTCTTCAGCAACACCACCTGATGAGCTTGATGGCAAATTTGAAGCCACTGGAGCTGCTGCACCTTCTGATTGCTGAGGATTCAGTATGCATTTCTGCAGGGTCTGCAAGAATCTTTTCCATATCAGAACACAAGCAGCCTCGCTTTCGCTCTTTAATTCGTCCTTTTCCCGTTGCTGTCTCAGAAGGAAAACCTGAGCAACAATGGCAAGTGTCCTAGGGTACACCTGAAGAGGCCAGTCTTCCTGCTGAAATGGACAAACTCCTAGTTGGGATAGGAGAAGGTTCTGAAAAATAGGATTGAGACGTTAAGTAAACAAACCTAAGCATACATCAAAGCACAGTATCAGTGGCAATGTGACAAACCTGTAAGGGCTCTGACAGTGCCCTAGTGGCAAGAAGATTGTGGGTGTATTTTGCCACGGCCAAAGAGAATTCTTCATACAGCTTGCTGACAACTGAGCCAAAATTGGAACCGACTACATCGATCACATTAAAAGAATAAGCAACTGGCAGTTATGACAAGAACTTCGTCCCCACAAAATAAACACTGCATTTCATACCAGAACCGTTCCTGGATGTCTCGCGATCTAAATCTCTTATTATGCCAGCCAAAATGATCATGTGCTGCTCGTTGAGGGTGCCCCGAGCATAGCTGCGCATCAGTTGGCAATCTGAGCTCAAAATATGTTGATTCATGAAGACAAATATTGAAGATGCCAAGGCAATAAACTACAAATAAATCGCACTAAATTAGTACTCATTCACAATACAACAACTAGCCTTTTGAATCATAATGGCGTAAACGAATGTGGATAGAAAGAACTTAAGAATTCAGGATCAAAAATGGTTATCGCCTTTATGCAGAGATTCAACGGTAATTTTGGGCTTGATAATAAACTAGCTTCTCTACTGCAGTCTTTCACATAATGCTCACCCCATGTGGTTCTCCTTTTTCGGGAATAAGATTCCCCGCATCTAATGGGCTGACAGGTGCATGCTTGTTATCCCCAGTCGTTGAATCAGGAATAGATTGGTTGCTCTGATTTATTGCTGCAGAGGTTGGTTCCTTCGAAGAGACAGTTTCCTCAAACCATTGGCCAAGAATAGGTTCACTGTCTTCATCTAAGCGATACAACAAAGTACACTTTGAAACTTCTTTGCAAAGAAAGAAATGAATTCTGCAAATGTTAAGCATACCATCGGGACTAGATTCATCAGACCAGCTTATTTCGTCAGGGCCGCAAGAGCTGGAATCGGATGCACTGAACGTTTCTCCATCGGGAGGATGCTTCTGGGTTCTCTTGAGCATGCAGGCCTGCAACAAGTAAAGGCATGAGGAAACAACGCTGCAAACAACAAAACTAATCAAGCTCACAACTCACTTTTCTGTAAGTAATGGCCGCAAGGTTAAACATCAAATTGCTCAGATTGAAATGAGACAGCAGTTTCTGTATTCTCTGCCATGCCGTGTAGCGACCTTGGACGCTGAAGGATATGCTGGAGCCGTCGATGTTCTTGATGTCAATTTCAGGTGGTAGAAGGGCGCCTTCAACTTGCAAATCTTCCAGAAGACCGATAAGAAGGTGGAGGGTTTGGGTGGCCAGACCGACCGAAAGTACTCCAAATCCTTGTTGTCTGCAGATCAACAACAAAGGTAAGGTGGAAAATTCAAAACCTCAATTACCATTGAATGCACATAATAGGTTTTAACTATTACTTAGAAAGTAAATTAGCGACACTAACACTTTAAGCAAACTTTGTCTTCCAGAAGAAGAAGACACTGTGCCGCTAGAAGCAGATTCTTTTGACGATTTAGCAGATGGCGTAGCAGACTGCATGGTTGAGGGCTGTGATTTGCTTGCCCCGTCCTTGCTTTTGTCGGTTCCAGCAACTTGAGTTGGCGCCATGTACAGAATGTGCTGCAGCCCCATCAGGAGCGTCCAAGCAACCGTCATTTGCAAATTTTGAAGATTCTATGCAAATCAAAATGGAAAAGATCTATGTATTATCCAACGA
This sequence comes from Kryphioiulus occultus, assembly GCA_034687865.1. NCBI lineage: Eukaryota > Metazoa > Arthropoda > Diplopoda > Julida > Julidae > Kryphioiulus > Kryphioiulus occultus. Next base: position 26,449 of record JAQGAF010000874.1, on the reverse strand, counting down.
TGGAAGCAAGAATTTACTGAGAAGATGGGTCGCTTACATGTCCTCCAGCTCGTGTCGAATTTCGAATTGCCAGAGAAACGTAGTTGAAAATTTCCATCTGTAATTTACGAAATTCACAAACATCAGAAAAACGATAACGTGAATATCTGTAGCACCAAGAAATGTACTAGTTAGGGGCAATTTCCCACAGCTCAAACTTTTCCTAGCAACTGTGGGTGCATGAAACATGCCCAACTGGTTCACAAAAGGATCTTCGAATTACCCACGTTTATTTAATTTCTTACACTTTTTTCGACTATTCCAACAGCACAGTTGTCCAGATCTTCATCCTTGGACACGCTCGCTTTAGAAGAGCCTGCACCAGACATGATTAAGATGCTGTTTGCCATTGCAACAGTGATTGCCGAGTACAAACAGCTAGTGACAACTGTTGTCAGACTCGCAAGACGCTCATCGTGCAGCGGCTCCAGAATCGGAAGAGAAAGAGCGCGCCAGACGTTATTGATGTCGTTGAGAAGCATCTGAAAACTGAATTACAGAGCAATTGTGATTCCTCAAGCGATGGAAAAGTATGAAACAAAACGCTTCTTGATAAAGAAAACCAACCTGCTTCTAACCGATGTAGCATCTGACACCGTGATAGGCAAAACGAAGCCTTTATCATTAAGGGCGTCAGTGCATCGAATGACGTAGCGTCGCAAATAGGCCAGGTCAAGACACATTTTCACAAGAATGTCTCCAGCATTCAGCTGTTGAAGATTGGTCACGTTTTTGGCAGCAAATAGATTCTTAAAATCAAACAACATACCAGTGTTAAAAACCACAGCCTTGGTAAAACTTAAATACTATAAATTCAATAGGATTGATCCACAGCCACCTTAGTGTTGGAATTTGAATTAGTTGTGTAACTGATAGACGTATCGATGTCCCGATCGACTGTTTCTGGTGACCCATCGACGGATTTGCGCTTTTCGGTGATGTCATGCAAAGGGCTGGTCAACTGTTCCAAAATCGCACTGGCTGGATCTTGTCGGGTACGCTTGGCATCTCTGCTTTCTTCACTAGGTTTACCTTTATCGAGAAATTTAGAGACCATAAACGTTTGGCCAATATGGCCGACATTTGCAAGTAAATTTATGTATTAGACAAAACGCTGCAAACCTGTAGTTGATTCTGCATCACTTATCTGAGGCAGTTTTGCAGATTTCAGCATGCCAGTGAGTGTGATGACATCAGATCGTTGAAGAAATCCCACCCCTTTGCAAAGGCCTTTGATGAGCAGCATCAAATCCTTCTACAATGTTACAATTGTAATGAGAAACACAACAGCAATGATCGGATTTAAAAAGAGCTAAGGCTTCACATCTGAATAACTTGCCTGACTTAAGAGGCTTTGCTCATTAAAGTGCTGAAGCTTTTGGAGGAAGAACTCCAGCAAGACTTTGCATGCTTGCGACACTCTGATCAGCTGGTTCTTAGGCACTAAGGGTTTAATGCAGAAAAATGTTCCATTTAGACTTCTTCAATGCAATAATTATACCATAGAAACCTAAACATTCACAATAATATTACAGCAATTACCATACGCAGCACTGGTACTAAGATAATGAGCAGACAGAGCTGCAAACGATGAATAAAAGCTGTCATATTGAGTTTCGTGCTTCAATATATCCTGTTTACTAAATAATAAAAAGGTGACAAATATAAGATGTCAAATTGAGGGAAGAGGCATCAAAATGGTGTAGGGGCAAAGTCAAACTGGCTAAACAAATGACTAGAAAGGGCATAATATGCAAACCCAAGCAGTTCCCTTCTTCATATTTAATCAACAATTTCAGAGACAGGTAGATTGTTTGCGAAGAAGGATGAAAAGGAGGGAAGCATGCTTATGTTCAATGTATGGTCTCAGTTCTATGAATGTAATTTTCGTATCTTTTGTCCAGTAATAACTTTCAATGAGTGCTAAATACAACGATTTTCAGCTGAATATGGCACCATGTTATCACAAGGCGAAATCAAAATTTTGTCCACAAATTAACTTAGTTTCTGTTCTAACAACGTTGAAATAGAGGCTGGGTTCAGAGAGGTAACAGGAAAGGGGTCATACATATATTACGTAACGCAATTTTGGCCCTTTTTAGAGACCCACCCACCCCTGTAACACTTTCCAGACTACCCACTGGATGTTATGTAACACATTTGCAAAGAAAAAAATATTTCACCCATGCATTTTTTCACGTAACTTGTAGGTTAAAGGACCTATGGTAGTGTACATTTGTTATTGATTCTGCAATGCTACTGATGATACTGTATTTTTGTTTGGACATCTTCACCTATCCATTCTAAATCTGAACTGCAGAGCTCAGAATAGTGAAATGTGCACATCATTGTCTAGCCGCAATTCCGTGGTATAATTTTCGAGATATTCTGGCCCTTGAGAAATGTTACGTAAAAACCCACGGACCTCCTGTAAAAGCCCGTAACACTTTCACGAGGACACACCCACCCCCTGGTGCGTTACGTGATATTTGCACGGCCCCAAACAGGTGTATAGGACTGTTGCGAGTGGTAGTATTTCAGGCCAGCTTAGTACATTTATTACTTTAGATTTCAGGTCATTAGGGGTCCCTATATGGGTGACAATTAATACACAATAAGGAAACTACAGCAAATGCTACGCAAGAGGTGTCTTTAAAAATTGTTGACAACTTTACCAACACCCTCTGTCACTGACAACGATGCGGCAGCAAACATTGTCTAACAACACGTAAATTTAGGCAGTGGACGATTTCACGCTTTCGTTTACGATAAACAACCTTTATTACAATCACATTTTCTGGTGCTCATCGCCAGCACTTCGGATAAGTTGATTTCGAAAGTTCACCATTTTGGCAAGGGCGAAAGCGATGACTGTGCAACTTCCACGTAACATAACCCCCAAAACCAGGGCTAAATAACGGGTGAAATTCGAAAACTACCTTCTCGAAATGGCCTTCACCAGGTCAGGAACATCCTTTTTATTAAACGAGCCGTGCGACGCCGACAAAATGGGTTTTATGCACGCATTCCAATCCATTGCTCCACCACTGTTTGCGGCCATCTTGAACTCGCTAGAACTCTGAACGAAAATAGAACGCTGAAAGGTATTTATTTATCGAAGCGGTGCATTGTGGGAAGCGAAGCGCAGAGCAGTGCACTATGGGAAAGCTCCCCCTGGATGCTTCCTTGCAATGACAAGTCACAAAAATTTCATGAAATACTTTGAATTATTCGTAAATCAATCAAAAATAGACACGTGCAATGAAATACTGCTAACGGGAAATGAAAAAACTAAAATTAAATCACTTGAAACTTTAATTATCAGTGAAGAAAGCTTATTAGACAGGTTATTAATAGATTGAATTGACAGGTACATGAGCCAAGAAACCGTTATGAAAGATGCGGCAAAATGACAGAGACACCAAAATATGAACTTCTTTAGCCTTGTCCTCACCTACTACTGAAGACACACCGAATTAAAATCTACTTTTGCAAGCTACTGAACCGCGCCAAAAATGTCCCACTCAGCAATGGAAAGCGAGATTACCAAATTTTTTAATTATCGCGTTTTCTCTTTGGTATGTCCTCGGTATAACAAACGCTTTCCAGAAACATGGTTTCTGGAAACAAATTTCCTCCGCATACACGTATTTCCAAATTTCTTCGAAGGAAACATATTGGAGGAAAAGGCTTCAAATGTATCCTCATAGACGTTTCCTTGCAGGAAATCTGTTTCCTAAACCTTGATGGACAGGGCGTTATAATGAGGATATACCAAACTAGATAATGGCGAAAACCGCGATGACGTGTTGCTGTGTTTCCCGCTCGGTAATATTTACGTTGCCAGGAACACTTGTAACGTTTTCTACAGTGTTGCCAGTACGTACTCCTAAAAACAGTCAAAGCAGTCTGTTCATCTTTTTAAATACCAACGTGGTAAGTAAACAAGTTTATCTATCAGGTTTTTTAATTATCGCGTTTTCCCCAGGTTTGTCCTCAGTATTAGGGTGCTGGTAAGGGGAATTTCCAGGGTCAGTAGTTCCTAAGAAATCCACAGAAAACAAAAATCTATTGGCCTTATTAGCCACAACTGAGTTATTTGACGGGCCGTTAATTCCTGATTAGGAGATAAATTGCTGACTGATCTGTAAATAGTCTGGTAAAGAAAGAAAGATGGTTGATCAAATTATTAAGGGCCAGATAAAAGTAATTATCGACAGATAAAATGTCAGTCTGCAATAATCTACAACAGGCCTACATTAAATTTGTTTTGGCGCTAAACGTCTTTGGTACAACGGTTATTGTGGCGGTTATTTTGATCCCCATATTTTGTAATGTCAATATCGTCACCTACGCATTCAAAGCACATTTACGACTATTCTCGTGGACCAAAAAAGCTTAAACAATAGCGAATTTTCAGGAATAAATCGTCCGGAAGGACGGAAATGCCAAAAGCAAAAAATAAAACAATATGGCCATATCGCCAATATTCTTTGGGACATCAATACGAATCAATTTAATCGAGCGGAAAAAATCGTATGTATGAAGAGCGGCGAGAAAAATGTGTCTGGAAACCAGCCAAAACACTTTTTCAGGGTTTTCGGGACAAAAACTACAGAGAAACGCATTGATTTCTTCGTTTTCAGGGGGTGGATAAATGACCAAGTTTGATAAATGATTGCTCTGAGTGGCCCCAATAACCGAATTCCTCGAAATCGCTGCATAGTGCCAGTGGGTGTACCGAGAAACAATGCGTCGGACAATTTCGCCATAAATGCACAATTCTTGGCATCTGGCCTTCCCAAACTACTGTAATTTGGCATTGACGCTTGGTAATTTTGCAAATTAGGTTCACAGCGCAACAATGCCCAATAATATTATCGTCTAAATCAATTAACCAAGCTGTGGAGTTGTCGAGGATGCAGCTGAACTAATTTATGCAATCAAGAATGTTGGCATCGACCAGACAGTATTATTAGTGACGATTGCTTCTACTTATACCGTTATTTTATAAAGTAAGTATGTGAAAATGGGTTTATAAATTTTTTAAAGAAATAAAACAGAATTTTCATAACCTTTGATGTGTGTACATGTTCATACTGTACAGGGTATATGGTAACTGCACCTATACTATATAATCAGCCATCATCCAGTAGTCAGCCATTATACATGTATACTAAAAACACTTCTGGGATAATTTCTTGTGTTAATTAACCACACTATACAGTGTATATGGAATGGAAGTGACCGAGCTCTAGGATGTGGTTAATTAACACAAGAAATTCAATTATTTATGCAATTTATGCAATCAAGAATGTCGGCATCGACCAGACAGAATTGCTTAAATACTGAGTAATATTGAGCTAAATATTGAGTAAATACGTGAAAAATGATTTATTATTTTTTTTTAAATTTTTTAAAGAAATAAAACAATCTTTACAACCTTTGATATGTGTACATGTTCATATAGGGTAACTGCAACTACAGTACATGTACATGTATAGTCAACCACCATCCAATAGTCAGCTACTATGTACTAAAAACACTTATGGGTTAATTTCTTGTGTTAATTAACCACACCACATATGGAATGGAAGTGACTGAGTACTAGTATGTGGTTAATTAACACAAGAAATTCGACCCATTGACTATTATGAGTATTTTAGTTGGTGTTAATCGGTGACTATCGGTGCAGTTACCCGCAGGTACGTGCTTAGTGATGGTCGTTAAAAAATGCTGATGTTCCAGATATCATAAAATTTCCTCATTCTGTTCAATAATATTTTGTCAGTGCTGTTTTCAATTAAAAACTTCGAAAATGGATGAATCGCCAGAACGTTTGTATTATGACTATTAAGAAAATAACTGGATGTGGTTCTATATGGAAAATGGAGATTTTAAAAAATAATGTATGATAAAAAGTGTATTATTACTTCTTTTATGGTAATTATAAAAGCATTATAAAGCTGTACCCTCCTACCTCCCACGCACGCATTTATCAAGACAACAGCATATTTTTCGGCCTTTCCGAATTAAACATATTCGTTTTTTTGGTGACATAGGTCTCAAGTTAGTTCTCAGATATGGAAAAAATCCTTCACAATGGGATCTTTTCATTAGCGAAATTAAACCGCCATTCAATAGGAGTTCATCTTTGTTAAACGTTCGTGCAAAAGCGAGTTTTTGGCATTATTTACCGCACATACAATATGATGGCTCGTCTCATTAGCATAATGAAGCCCATTTCCTGTTGCACTATTCTCCGTTTAGCCGCTGATTAACAAGCTACGCATTGAACAACAGGAGTCCAATAGCAAAAACTACATTACATTTATTTATTTTGACTTCAGCTGGAAATCTATGGCTAAATAAAAAGTAAACTTTTATCTGCCCCATTAAGATAGCCAAATTTCAATTCAAAATCAGTCGATTATGACGGATTTATTCCTTTCCGTGAGGTCTACCAGACACGCAGCCTCCTTTCCTGTGCAATCAACTGTTGATCCCTCACCTATAATCTATGTTTACGTTTAATTTCATGTCCCGACGCGCCCTGATTATTGAATTTGGTCAACGAATGATCCTGTTTCGGCCAACTCCGGAAATTAAAACAGAATTTCAGAACATTCGGTAGTTTGGGAGGGAGACGATGAGGGTCGTTCGGAAGTTCAGGGGGCGATGGGGGCATTGATTTTCTCCATCGAAATGGTATTTTCACAGCAGCCTCTCTCAAAACGCTCGACCTTAATTATCTTTTCCAAGGTCACGTTAGTCATCGTGCAGATCTTGGTGGCCATATAGCGTATGCTGCAGTGGTCAGTTTTCGAAAGTGAAAAACTTGGATAAAAGTTATAAAATTGGAATTACTGTACATACATACATACATGCAGTACAACCTCCAACGTTGACCACCTCCCTATGTTGACCACATTTTAACTGATCGAACGGTCACACGTTAACTCAATGGAAGGTGGCCTCTACATGTTGACCAGCTGCACCTCTGTATGTTGTATGTTGACCACTTGGACTATGACACAGGATAGTAATTTACTCTCTATATGTTGCCCAGCATGGTCTCAACATGTTAAGTCAAGGATGATTAAATTTATTGGCTTCTTGCAAAATTTATACTGTAACCCTTGAACAGTAACTGTCTCTATGAACCTTTTAATAAGATTATGCATGACTGATGAATAATTACTGTAAAATGGAAATGCATGCAGTACATGCAATTCTCGGAATTCAAATCCTGTGTCAGTACAAGCCTCATTCCATATGTTGACCAGTTTGCGACAGTCCCTTGGGTGGTCATACTACAGTATATAGTACTCAAGTGAGGAGTTACAATGCAAGGAGTGAGAACGATGCTGATAACAAAATGGTAACAACTGGAATACATGTACGTGTGTTTGTCTTGGTATTAGTATGATACAATACCGGTATATGCCCACCGCCCAAAAGTGGGCTTCTCCTAACATACATGTACATGTAATAAAACATAACCTGACCTAACCTAACCTAAGCTATGCCTATTAGGTTAGGATAGGTTAGGATAAACAAAACAATTTGCCAGCTGCCCAGCCAAGCTTACGTGTTGTAAGGGGAACTCCACTGTATATTGTGTGTGCACATATCCTCCTATACTATACATGTAATACCAAAACTTGGTTTAAAGTTATAAAATTGGAATTACATGAAGATGAAAATAAGGGAGGAGTTGAATTTACTTTCTGTCAATGCACAGAGTGAAAACCAAGCTGATAACAAAATGGTAACAGCTGTGGTACATTTATTTTGTCTTTATGATCGTATTCAGGTCACCTGAATTTGCAAATTTTGAGAAATTACAGCACGTTACTAAATTATCTTTTCCTTCCATGACACCATGAATGAAGTAACATGGATGTAATGTAAATTTCTTCTCATTTATTTTTGTAGCCGTAATCTTATTTTCACTCTAAAAAAGAGGCAACGTGCCACAGTAATCCATATTTTTAACAATTTATCTTTCATCTGCAGCAGAACGTGAAACTACTGTCTGATAATATGCGTTTATATTCTTTTGTACTTCCATTCGTGAATTAGCAATGGCAAGCCACGTTCAGTCATCTTATTCGTTGATTGTCTTTTTTTGGTCTCGTTTGTCTCGTTTTTTTGAATCGATTTCATGTGCTCAAGATAAAGGGGAAACACAATTTTAAAAGTATCGCATTTCCTCTTTGAATTTTAAATGAAAATTCCTTCTGTCTGAACATCACTTTTGGACAGATGAAAATCCCTTACAGGTATGTCTAAGTGCAGAGCACATATGAGGGCTACAAAACAGAAAATAATCCTAAATTCATCAGTCACCTAAGTATACATGTAATTGAACACGAGTTCGTGCATTACTTTCCAGATGGCAAAGGTTGTCTGCCAATAGGGGCGCTGCGATAGGATGAGGTTGCCTTAAAATTTTAAATATTAACCCAGACTCAACTCATTAATGATCGAAAAATCGTTTTGCAATATTCGATCCATCTTATAGGAAGCACAATAAAAATGATGCGACGTGTGTGGGGCGCCCCTGGCGTCTGATTAATATGCTCAGACGAAATTATAATCAAACATTCTATCTAATGAAAATGATGCCATGGAAGCAAAATTAATTGAGTCGATAGAACCTGGGCGACCAACCGTACTCCCTTATGTGGGCTGCAACCTGCTACAGGATTGGGATCAGCAAAACCATATACAGTGCCTACCCAAAATATTGAGATGTACAAAAACATCCCACTTGAGCTTAGTCACGTGCGCCCGGTTCGTAGAAGGTGCGTTTACATTATATGGCAAAACGTGTTATATTGCAAGTTATAAATTGTTAGTAAATGCGAAGACAAAATGTTATTTAACATCTTGCAGTATTAATGACTCACGTAATCGATTGGGTGTTATATAACAAGTTGTACAAAGAGTTATAAACTAATTTGTTATATTACAATGTTTTGTTATACTGTATAGTGTAAACGCACCTCATAAAGATGGCGGATCAACCTCAGTTCCATGAAAGTAGGCCAAAGAGTGGTGACGTTACGAAAGGTGAGATAAAAGTGGAAAAGCGGTCACACTGGCTTGAAGTGATTTATGGACGATCCCTGGACACGAAGGCGGCTTGCGATGGTCAGTATGCGATGACCCAGGTGACTTCACGTCCATTAGCATCTTGATGGCGAATTCTTGCTAATACGCCAACGTTGAAAGCATTCTGCTCACCAGAGCCCATCAGTTTAAGCTTGACCTTAAAGGCCTTAATTATCATCTGATAATAAATCCAACTTTTCCCCATCTTGGCATTTATTTTGACACGCACGTACTTTCAGCTAACTAATAACTTTGGAAGAAACCGCATAAAGTGATTCCGGTGCAAAATACAAAGCGTCTGTATCAGAGGTAATGGGCCATATGAAGAGTGTAGTTGCAAAAGCTGGTAAGTGAAAAAAAAATGGTTGGGTTAAGATCGCTAATCATTTAAAAACTAAACTTTATTTAGGTTTAATTCTTTTTGTGTCTTAAACCCACACTTATGTAGATTTTGTCTGCGCAACATGACACAAGGCAGACTGTCTAAAGCGAAAACGCAAATTAATGCTGGCACATTCCACACCCGATCGAGTGTGGATAAACGTACAGTAAAATGCTTATCAAGGCACACGACGTACTAGATAGAAGTATAGCTGATTGCTAACGTTCTGAAAAAAATGTGGTATTGTCTTATATTGCGCATACAAAATCTACATAAGTGTGGGTTAAAGGCCCAAAAAGAATGAAACCGAAATAAAGTTTAGTTTTTAAGTTATTAGCGATCATAACCCAACCATTATTTTATTTTCACATACCAGCTTTTGCAGCAACATTCTTCATATTTAAACCAAAAAATGAGGAAATCTCAAAGTACTAACTAAAAATTGCATTGCTAAAACAGCTTGAGAAATATGTAGTACTGTACTACTATACAATGTATAAGGGGCGACTGTTTAAAATGTCTTTTGGAAATTTTTCATGAACATGAATTAAGATTGTTTATTACCTGTATCAAATAGCCATGTATTAGAACCGCGGTCATTCCATAACTACTGTATTTCAATAGCTTGTGGAATTGCATGCCCATACGGATTCTTACTATTGGTCTTACTTTCTGCATGCCATTCGACGTTGGAATTCTTTTCCAAAGGATAGCCTTAAGCTTCAAGAAATTCAATTTGACAATGATGTCTTGGTGGTACCCACCGAATCTTAATTTGGGTTGATAGACTACACCCCCTACCACATGGTATTAAATTACTGACAGTAGGGTACTGAGTTGAATTGAATTGATTGAATAACTCCCCACACCAGTGGAAATGTTTTTGCATTAAACGCGGTGTTAAATAAACCAAATTTAATCGTTTTTGAAATTCATGCCAGTCCATCATTGTTCACTAGGGTGTATTACGAACTTAGGATCATGCATTATTTTGAGAAATAAACAATGCTATTATTACTGCAATAGTAATATTATTGTCAGTATGATTATTTCAACACCTATCACAGAAATGCATGTGCATTACATGAAATTCAGTTATACGAAAAATGTTAGTAATATTTTTGATTCAATCCAATTACATGTAGTGTCTTCCCAAAAGACAATTTTTTTTGAATTTATTTACAAACAACATGCATTCCTACCACTTGATTCCCACGTTACATCCAACTGTTTGAAGAAAAAAAAATTTATGAGTTTGACGAGAAAAATTTGCCAATCCCACTGCATTTTGACCGACGGCAAAATCCCTTCCCCAAAATGAGTGCTTGGATGTTATTGGTCAAAACGTCAATTACGTCAAATTAGCCACCCATCAAGGGGTTAATGAGAGGATTTTAGTGAATAAATGCCGATATTCGATCCCATCCTGCATGCTCTTAATTTGCTTTCCCCTCTCACATTTCTTCGATTGTTTCATCCAAACAAAGCGTTTCCGATACAAATGGCAAAAGGAAATACGTGTATTTCGATTATTCAAAAAGCCGAAGATGCTTTCCCCGTCGGTGTCTCCTTACGATAAACAGCACCGCGACAGTTCCTTGTTTGGCAATTACATGTACATGAATATGGCATGTTGTTGCCGAGTGAAATACTGAGAAATTAATTGCATCATGAAAACGTTCGAAATACCTGAAATGACCATGGAAGCCGCCATCTTGAAATAGGTCGGCGAAAAGGATTGTGGGTAAAAGAACCGGATGTACCAAAAACGACTACAACTTTTAAAGCGTATTCTGGTCAGTGTAATGGAAAATTTGTTCCATTCCTGCAGCATGACTGCACAATAGAAAATGTTTCATCATATTGCAATACAAAAATCGTTCCATCCTGCCATGGACAGTGTAACAGAAAAGTTGTTCTAAGTGGCAGTATAATAGAAAAGTCATTCCATCCTGGACAGTGTAATAGAAATTTGTTCCAACATGGACAATGCAATAGAAAAATAGTGCTATCATTGTCAGAGTGATGGAAAATTTACTCTAGTCTGGGTAGTGTAATAGTAAAATCATTCCATCCTGAGCGGTGTAATAGAAGAATCGTTCCAAGCAGGGCAGTGTTATTGAAACGTTTTTCCAACCTGACTAGTGTCTTACAAAAAAATCGTGCCATACTGAACAGTGTAATAGAAAGATCGAACCATCATGGACAGTATGATGGACAATTTGTATCCTCATGGACAATGTTATGAAAAATAGTTCCATTCTGGACGATGCATCCAGAACCGTGTAATATAAAATTTGACCCATTCTGCACATGTCATATTGCAAATATAAAATTTGTTCCAATGATTCTGGACAGCGTAACAGAAAAATCATTCCATCATGGGCAGCATAATAAAAATTGTGTAACAACAAATTTGTTCCAAATAGGGCAGTGTAATAGAAACTGTGTTCCATCATAGACATTACAAACAGAAAACTCGTTCCAGCCTGGACAGAGCAATAGAAAATTCGTTTCATCCAGAACAGTGTACCAGAACGTTTGTTCCACCAAGGACTGCAACAGAAAATTTGTTCGAAACACGTGAGAGTAATAGAAAAATTGTTCCATCCTGAACAGTGTAACAGAAAGATCGTTTCATCAAAGACAATTTAATTTAAAAAATAAGTTTCATATCCCAGACAGAGTGATAGTGAATTTGCTCCATCCTGGAAAAATTGTTCCAAACAGGGCAATATAACAACGTTTTATCAAAAAAGGTTCCCACTCAAATTTAAGTCGATTTCCCTGACTTTTCCTGGTTCCCTGACATTACACACGATAGGTGTATTTTTTCAAAAACAGTAAGAAAAATGATGGATTTTATCCCCCATTTTCATAAAAGATGATGACTAAATAATTGACCAGGATCTCTACTGGATTTGGCATTGCAAATTACATGACTTTTTCATGACTTCAAAAAATGTTTCCATGCATATTTATGTCATGACCAAATGGCGATTTTCAGAAATATTATCTACCACTGTGGCGACATGATTATTGACTAAAAACACACCACAGGCAAAAATTTTTGCGGAAATAGGTGAAAAAATAAGAATTTAAACCCAAATTTTTATTTTGCGAATCAATGAAAAACACAACAAAATTCAAGACCTTGTTGTAAAGTTCATGACTTTTCCATGACTTCTATGACCAGTAGAGACACCCTGTTGGCTGAAAAACTATCTCAATTTCCCTGACATTCCCTGGTATTTTCACGAATTCCCTGACACTTTTCCTGTCAGGAAAATCATAGGACAGGCTCGACTTTGGCTCGATTATGAGATTTGGGGGCGCAGCTGTGCCTTATAAATTGGCTGGGCCAAGCAGCTGGACAAGCTTTAGGAGCTCACAAAAAAATGTTTCGGAGGCAAAAACGCGAAATTAATTAAAATTTAAGAGTTTGTCTACATTAATTAACACTAATTTGATACCGAAGCTCTGTCACTGACCTTATTTTGCGGAAAACATCTTGTCCGAAAAGGGGGCTTTGCTTTGGGGCGCCAACAGCGCGTGGGAAAGGGGGTCACGCCCCCGTCAAAGGTCACCGATTAGTTTTGCACACCCAAATTAGCGTCCTTCCTCCAATGGGCCCTTTGAGAGCATCGGGCTATTGTGAGGCCCAATGCTTGGCAATTAAGCCGGTCTTCATTAGCGTAACGATTATGGCCATGTCAGGAAGGGGCCTGCTGACCACTTCCGGTCATCGGCCCAAGGCCCCGAAATAGGGTTTACCATCAATGTCAATGGGGCCATTTATATGTGTGTCACAAATGGGTCCATCTGGACATGAGGATTTTTGCCCAATTGCTCATGATGTGAAGTTTTGATGAATGGCGATTCCCATCAAAAACATTTCGGAGCATATTTGTGCTTTAAAAATTATTATTACCATCAAATAGGCACAATTCCATTAAAACGATGTTTAGTAACAATAATATGGAAACACCGTAATACGGTTATATGAATTTTCTTTTAAAAATCAGATGTCGAATGGTTGGTTTTAGCCAACTTTATACTTGTACCGAACAATTTGAAACATATCCCAATGATGAATTTTACGAGCATTTCATTGAAAAATTGACGAGAAATAATGGACTTAAACCTTATGTATATTTTCCTTGAAATGCATTTTTTAAATAATAATAACAATGAAAGAAACGTTTGAGGAATTTATGTATAAACTGCAGATCACCAATAATGCAGTTTTATAAAATTTTTAAAATTTCAAAAATATTGACATTGACAGAAATTAACTCCATAGTGGAAAATAGAAAACAAAAATTATCAGCAATAACGAATTTTAGGCGTAATCTCTTGAAAACGTTTTCCAGAAATATTAATACATGTAACAACCATGTACCACTGACGGCAATATAATTTTTTACACTAAATCACCAACAACGCATAAAGTTTAATTTAAAAGCGCCACAGGCAAATTTTTAGACAAAACATCATCACACATGATGGACTTAAGTAGCAGATAATTTTGGTGCCGATTTCTCAGAATTATAACGAACATGTGATTTCCTGGCTGGTAGTCGCTATGTTTCCATTTTGCATTTTTCGCGACCTAATATACATTATTTTTAATAAATAAACGGCGTAGTTTAGAAATCTGAAAAGCAAGCTAAGCACTGGCGAAAGGCTCATTCGATACATTTTGGTAAATATCTTTAGCTGTTTTCATGATTTTTAAGAAAAATATATGCTCCGAAAATTTTTTTTTACATGATTACATGTCCCCTGTATTCACTCATGATCATTTCCTTCGATTTAAGTGCATTACAAATCACAATATACGACCTGATCGACTGTGTCTTGGGAATGTCCAGCTGCTTTGGATGGTCATTCTTGAGACGAAGACTGTCCGAAAATGAAAATTACGTGACTTTTACAGCGCCAAGCTCCGATATTGACACCTCATGTGCCCGGAACTATCGAACTCGAAGCGTTTCCGGTTTGGTGAGCGAAAAGGTGTGAAATCCACGTGATCAGAAGATGTTAAATTTTTTCCCATGCATGATGAGTGCTAAAAGGGTTATTTTCAGGATTTTCTGACCCCTACCATTACCACCTGATTTTATGGATGGCCCCAAAACAAGTCAAATGTTTTTCAACCATCCAAAATCGCGTCCCACGCCTTTGCCCTCTGACCTCGCCTCTTGGCCATTGGTCACGCCGCGGTGGTGTGTTCGGCGTTGGGCTTGCTCCAAATTGTCGGGGTCACGACCCCCAAAGGAGCTCTCTCAGGGTTCCTGGGATTGGGTCGACCTTCCTCAGAACGGGTGACGAAATAAACAATGCGTGTTAACGAGCAGCAGGTCTGCATGCTCAAAAACTGGAGCATTTGCTTCGACAAATACTGCAGTTCTCATCAAAATCAATTCAATTCTGTTGTCAGTCAAATTCTGACATCCAAATCAGAAGATGACCGGGCCATTAAGTACACCCAATGTATCAGCATTAGTAAACGTTTGAAAAGATATACTTACCTACTATAATCCCAGGGTTCATACCGAAATTTGCATCTCAATTTCCCTGACTTTCCCTGCCCAAATCTGATCAATTTCCCGGACATATCAAATAAAAAATATCACACGAAACCCAAATGTGCCCATTTCTACGATGGATTTTAAACCGTTTCTTTTAAGTTTTTTTTTTTTTCTCACAAAAATCAATTGAAAATTTCCCGTCGCAAAATTGAAATTCAAAAATTTCTCGAAAGTTTTCCCTGCCTCCCACCTGACTTTCCCTGACGTTTTGGGCAAAATGTCCAAATTTCCCTGACCACATTTCATTTCATTTCCCCAACATGGTGTCTACTGGGTTTGGTATTGCCAATTCTATGACTTTTTCACGACTTCAAACAATTTTCCATGATTATTGGACTATAGGGCCAATCACGTTTTAAGTCATCAATTAATGGTGATTTTCAGAAACACTATCACAGTGATGAGATATATATAGTTATTGGCAGAAAAAACGCCGAATTTTTTTTGTGAAACTGGATAATAAATGATGAATTTTAACCTAAATTTTTATTCCATGACCTGAATTTCATTTCATGTCTATTCCAATTTCCCTGACAATTCCAAGTTTTCGAACAAGTTAAGATTCTGGTATCAATGGGAGAGGAACTCGTTTTGGGAAGTCTTATCAGCAATGAATGGAGTGCTGATCATTAGGACTATTTGGAATGTCGGCCATGGAGATTAACTGCATGAGGGGACAGACAGTACATGTACATAGACTCAAAGTACAATTTAGTACGCCTTTTTAGTCTGCAATACATAGTTTTTGAAATGACATTTTTTCCTGACAACGATGAAAGTTTCACTTTCCCTCGACGGCCATCTTGAACGGTCAAAAATCAGGATGATTTGGATAAATTCTCCAGATGAACATGGACTTACTTTTTTCTGAAACGGCCATGCATATGTCTGACAATTTCGTTTTTTTAGAATTGCCTTCATTTTCTAGGGATATCCTCTACATTTCAAAGTATGCTAATTTGTCTGGCATAGAGACACCACCCTGAACCTGATGCCTCCATTGACGTAAGTTCTTCGTACAGTACATTCTCATCGTTCCAGATACGAAACCCAAATAACCTTCTTTTCAGCGACCCGAGTGCGGCCATGGTGCATGGAGACTAGACCGAGTCACGTACATGTATACATATCAAAAAACGAAAATAATTTTTTCGCATATCAACTAAGTTCGTTTAAATTTGAGCTAATTGACTTCTGCATGTGGTATGAAAACCATCTATGAGATGGATTTCCCGAAAACTTAACTCGTTTTTCGAGCACGATCACGTGGGTTTTACAAAATATTCATGCGTACAATACATGTACACATGTATGTAGCCTACTCTCTTCACATATGCAGGGTGTCTAGTGGATTAGGTATTGCAAATTCCATGACTTCAAAATTTTTTCATTTTAATCAATGAAAAAACATCACCCTGTTGTAAATTTCATGACTTCCATGACCTGAATGACCAGTAGCAGAGTGTCTACTGGATTTGGTATTGCAAAGTCCATAACTTTTTAATGACTTTATAATTTTTTCCGTGTCTAGCTATTAGACTATGCATTCGTCAAGTTTTGTCTTGACAAAATGGTTCAATGTGAGAAAATAGGTGAAAATAAAGAATTTACACCCACATTTTTATTTTGTTAATCAAAGAAACAGACAAACAATCCATGACCCTGTTGTAAATTTCATGACTTCCATGACCTGAATCTCATTTCATGATTTTTCCATGAATTCCATGACCAGTAGATACCCTGACATACATTTCATTTTGTATACATGTAGTTGAATGGAGCACACTACAGTGGATACACTCAAGCACATTCAGGTCATGTTGTATAGCCTACACCACACAAATTGTGGCATACATTTCATTTTATATGCATGTATGCCACAATTTTTGGGGTGTATACAACATGACCTGAATGTTGACCCAACTACATTTCATTTTATATGCATGTAGTTGGGTACACTTCATGTACAGTACATGTTCATGTTGTATGCACTCAATATTTGACGTACAAGCCATGTTTCATATAAGCTTATTATGTATAATTATGCCATTTTTAAACTTATTATGTAATATACCGTATTGTATTTCATACTGCAAACATGCCACAAGCATTCATTTTCTATAGTTCTAGCACCACATACTGTATACCCCATATACCTTTCATGTTGTAAACACTGCACATTTTATATCCACGTGACGCAGGCCCCTATTTTTCACGTCGTGTACACTTCACATGCATGTCACGTGATGCACACTCCACGTTCCCCATTTCATGCACTTCATGTATACTTGCACACATGCGAAATGCGAGTATACAGAATACTAAGCCACATAACGGGTGTATACACTCAATATTTCATATTCATACCGATACATTTCCAAATACAATCCATTCAATTCAATCCCGTACCGGCCTATATACAGTATCACAACTGTGGTCGGGGGCGTTTCGTGTTGTTCATACATTTCATGTTGTATACACTCGTAACAATCCACATGCATGTCAACACGAAGTTGTTTGTCTTTTCGCTGGTCAAAGATATTGAAAAATTCCACCCATACCGTGCAGGGAACGTTCAAGTTTGATGTCATCACAACCCATTTACCCACCCTCTACCCCTTCCAAAACAAACAAATATAATATGTGAAGAATTGATGAATTTGAGCAATGGCTATGAGTAGGCTAATTGATGTTTCCATGTTTCATAAATATATATGAGAAGCTGGGGAGTGAAGTATGAAGATCTTCATGAATTTATGGGTAGAAACCTGGTTAGAGTCCTATTAATTAAAGTTTTGAGGAGTGAGGTGTTGCAGATGGTAGTGTTGTCGTATGCAAATAATCCTACCATATGGAGTTTAGCATTGATTATAATTCCGTTTCATAACATTTCATCTTGAATCCTCAAAAATGTGTGATGATTGGATGATTGAGGAATGAGTACAGTGAGGATTTGAGGAGTATGGCAGGCTATGGCTGGTCTTATTGAGTTGTTGATGATTTAAATGTGTTACTGGGATTTACAATCTACTTCTCACACGTTAATTGTTTCCCCTTAGCACAATAGCATATATCGTTGAATGTTAATCTCAATGTTTCAACAGTACTGAGGATTTTTAAATCATCCCTCACAAATTCATCATGTTCTTCATTCTTCACTCCCCAAAGCGACTCTACTGCAAGAATCGAGTAAAAATGTGTTTTTCTCAGAATCAAATGTCGGATTTAAAATCGGAAAAATGGGTTTTGTAGACAATTTATTCGATGAAGTGCGAAAAGGATTTCTGCCGAGTTTCTCTGGAGAATAGTGTACAACTTGTGCGGCTACTTCTGGTCTAGTGGGGTCATTTTATGGAGAAAGCTTTAATTAACAATATGTCTGGATGTGTGTTCATTAAGTTCTGATAACCAAATTGCATTCAGAAACACTTTTATAGCCACAGGGGTACGATAATGCATGTCATAAATAATGAAAATTTGGGTTGCTCGAAGTTCGACATTTTGCGCCTCAAATATGCATAAGGAATTTTATGCAATTAGGCGAATTATAAAGTGGAATTAATTGTCTACAAAACACATTTTTCCGATTTTAAATCGGAAATTTGGTTTATGAGAAAAACACATTTTTACTCGCTTCATGCAGGTGAGTCGATTTTGCTGTACCTCATACTGTCCTCATACTGTACACTGTAAATTACAGTGTTTCATTACAGCGTTAAAATCCCAATAATACTGTAACTCCAAAATCCAAATACTACGTGCAATTGCTGGATAAATTTGCAGCACATTAGCAATACTGGTACTGTATTATGAACATTTTAACAAGCTCACCATGAATGATTCATCAATGATGAATGATTACTGTAAATTGTAAGTGCATGCAGTTCACAGAATTTAAATTCATATGCTGACCACCTCCTTATGTTGACCAGTTCGCAACAGTCCCCTGGGTGGTCAACTTACAGAGGTTCTACAGTAAAATCAATTATTCACTACTCACACTTCATTCCTCAGCCACAACTCCTCAAAGTTTATGAAATAGGACCCTGGTCACCCAGAACATGTCCCATTGATGTCACTGCCCAAATATCCACTATTCCCAACCATTTACCCCATCCAAAAGTGACGGAGTCCTCGAGGTCTCCCTACCTGCGGTTCCAGCTCCACGTCCTTCCTCTCCAGCTCCACCATGTCGGTCTGTGAGGACGGCATCATGGACGGGGCATCGTCACTCGCGCACGCGCACTGAAGTCCTCACTCAAGAACACGCCGCTAATCCCAGAGCGTTTTGCGAGGCTTCCGTTCTTGGGCCAGGCAGTTCTGCCACTGGCGCTGCATGCCACCACCTGATGCTGCACGGCCGCCAGGGGGCGCCCCCTGGCGCATAGCCCCGTGGTGAGCCCCCGGGCCGGACTCAACCACTGCCCCCGGGGGGAGGGTGCGGGGGCGACGGCTGACCAACATTTACTGGGAACGTCACTGCTTTGCCTTCGTAGGCAGATGCGAAAGCGAATAAGCCTATCTGCAATTCCAGCATGTGGATGTCAACCCTTGCCACATGGCGTGTCTGTAGGCTCTTAGCATGAATCTTTACCTCCGATGAAAATTTTAGTTTGGTGGAGGGTATCATTAAACGAAACCACCGAGGTGGTAGATATTGTCACTCAAATCCGCTAATGGAATTGCTTGTCCATTCGGATGCATATTGTTGGCCAGTTTTTGCATGCCATCAGACGTTGCCATCAGACTCTTCCAATGATGTTGGGGTCCATCCTACTGCGACAACAACCAATCAATCAACCCAATTTAATCGACAATTATTGTCGATTAAATGGTGAATCAATGAAAATACAAAAAATTCCATGACCTTCTTGTCAATTTCATGACTATTCCATGACCCTGATGTAAACTTCATGACTTTTCCACGACCCTGATGTAAATTCATGACTTTTCCAAGGCCCTGATGTAAATTTCATGACTTTTCCATGACCCTGATGTAAATTTCATGACTTTTCCAAGACCCTGGTGCAAATTTCATGACTTCCATGACCTGAATCTCATTTTATGACTTTTCCATGACTACAATGACCTATAGTCACCCTGCAACAGTAAGTGTAGGACTTTAGTGAGACTTCAGAAATCATGGAGGTTATGTGACTTCAGAAGTCGGTAAGGTAAGTGTGACTGTCGACCTTACAGTGGCACTGTAGTCATTGAAGTCTGAAGTCAGGCAGAAGTCCCACAAGGCCGGTAAAAAAAACAACTGAAGTTTGCAGTCCGTAAATGAGGCTGCTTGGACTTCTAGTAACAGTACGAACTTCAATAGAGAGTTTCAGCTCCACGTTAAACGTGAACGTGACGCCAATCTATTTTAGCATTGCTGATGAATGGGAGCAAATCACGTGACATTATCCACGTGCGCGTTCACGGTCAAAAACTGCGTTTTCGACGTGAAAATGAGCAAACTCACGTTCATGCATTTTACCAGCAATATTGAATTACTGAATAATTCGGGTAACAGGGTACCCCCAAATGTTGGGTACATGTATAGCTTTAAATAAATGATACAGAAATCTCTTTTAAAGGTAAATTCTCGATAAAAAGAAAAAAGATAGCGAAAGCTATACACGTCAAAATTTTTATTCCATGGCATGAGATCTGCTCCCATTGATTGGCAATGCTACACGTGCCGTCACACGTTTTCGTCACGTTCACGTTTAACGTGGAGCTGAAACTCTCTAATAACTTCAGACGTACAGTACTTCAACGATTTCAATGGAACTTCTACGTCTCCGATGAAACTTCAAGAAATTCGAAGAAGTTTCAAGGACTATCCTACCCCAGCCAGTGGTTCCCCTACCGACAGCGCTCACAGAATCCCATGGAGGTCGTTGCTGTCCCAAAAGTCCCACTGCAGGGCGCCCCCTTAATTTCCATTCCCACGTCCAGAGGCCTAAATTTAGCTTCGGGGAAAGCAGGGAAGGGAACCCGCCCCCGCACCGTGGTCGCTCATCTGGCCGCGGTTAGCATGGCAACGCCACGCTCGTAACTGTCACGAGGGGGCAGCCCAACAAGAATGATTAGGACCAGCTGGGACAAGCAGCGACGCTATGAACACTTGCTGAGGTCAGAACCGGAAGTGCATGGGGGAAGGGAACAGTCTCGCACACTGCTCAAGAAGGACCAGTGGAGTGTACGGGACGTTCCTCTTCCCATCAGCCACGTAAGCGCATGTGCATCAATCCAACATTTAATGTAAATGTTGATCAAACAGCATGATGGATTAATTTGTCATCTCCTAGAAGGACCAATTTCTAGATGCTCAGAATGGGTGGCCACAAAATAATGATGAATTTTAACCCAGTGTTTTATAATATATCACTGACGATCTCTTCACTTGCACCAGGCCTCTCAGATGATGACATACATGTAGCATTTGATCGTCTCCATCAAAAGTTCTGCAACAAACTGCTAAATGATTAGCAACTAATTATTCAGCAACACATAAAATTGCGCATCAATAACTAAACTACAT
The DNA here is from genome assembly GCA_034687865.1 of Kryphioiulus occultus. NCBI lineage: Eukaryota > Metazoa > Arthropoda > Diplopoda > Julida > Julidae > Kryphioiulus > Kryphioiulus occultus. The sequence continues at coordinate 4,779 of JAQGAF010000874.1, read as the reverse complement.
GTACAAAGGTAGTTTAAAATAACTTTGCATTGATTTATAATGGGCAGAAGACGTTGAAATATTACACGTACTATATGTCATCATCATAATGCATATTTCTCTTATGTAGCTGTCGCCCTTTACATAACCATGCTTTTTATGCTTAATTATCGCGTTTTTTCTTTGGTACGTCTTGAGAATTAGGGGGTGGAGGTGGGCCAAACGATGACGTCATCGACGGTGTTTTATACAACACTGGATTAAAATTAATCATTTGTGATCCACGTTTGCTAAGAATTTTGCCTTTGGCGTTCTTTTTATTTTGTATTTATTTTTGGAAATAAAATAATAATTTAAAATAATATTTGGACGTTCCCTTTAACGCCATCATCTTAGAGGGTTGACCAGATTCTGATCATCATTACATGTACGTGTATTTTCTTTAATTTCAAAAAAATTGGATTAGAAGTATTGACTGTATTTGTAATTCAGAAAATCACGATTTTGGGGTAACGTAATACATGAACGCGCCCTTAAAACCCAACATTAATTTTTCGACTTGCTCGCCATTCAGAATTTATTCAACGTTTCATAATAATAATAAAAATTTCTTTTTCCACATAGGGAAACGCAGTCTGCAAAATTAACCGATTTATGATTTTATATACCATAATTAATTTCAGAGACATACAGTGATAATAACTACATGTACTGTATACACTTCCCAGGATCTATTCATTCCATAGGCCTACATGTAGTTGATTGATAAAGTCATTGCGAAAAAAATCTTGCAAAACCAATATTTTCAAAACAATGGTGATGATGAATAACACGAGGAAAACATCCCCATAACGATTTTAAATCCAGACAGAAGTACATTTCGAAATAAACCAAATTTCCACCACAAATAATATTTTTCCCGATTTCAAAAACCACTATTTTTGAAAACAGTGGAAATGCCCAAAATGCCACCCATGGCACTTGTTAGCCGAAAACGCCAGTGGTCAATTGGAAAATTCGGCTCCCCTTCTGGGGCTCCCAGGGGTCAAAGGGCACCAGTGGTGTACGTGCTTTGGCAGCCGGCTTTGGCCTTGCGTGTCCCACAGGCGGGGGGTCAAAGTTCGCATGGAAGCGGTCGTCGAAAACACGCCAGGGGTGCGGCGTGCAGAGAAGGGGTGGTGGGGGGCGGGGCCAAGCTTGTCTCTGATTGGTGGCCCGATTAAGGTCAGGGCAGCTAGCCCTAATTATCAATTAACGTAATGCGTTTGTTGTCATCAATTTTTTTAATTACTTAACAGCGACGAGTTATAGATCAAGATTGGACTCGGGCCATTAAGAGGACGCTCGATAGTGACCGACGCAATTTGTCACGAAATCCGCCATGTTTTCAAGGATTTTGCGACTTCCTGTCGAAATTTCGACGAGCAACTCCGATTAGGTCCGGTGATTGATCGGTGTTTTGGAACGTGGCTGATGGAAGAAGCGATTGCTGCGTGCTTTGCGAGGTTATCCCACGTGACGTGGACATTCTAAAGCTTTTTGGTAACGCATCGGTTCCAATAATGTCCATATGACGTCACTTGCTGGCGTGATTTAGCCCAACAAAGTAGCCCCAGCCCACTCTTTGGTGTTTTGGAACGTCACGCGGTCATCCCACGTGACGTGGGCGTTCCAATTTTTTTTTGGTCACGCGTCGGTTCCAATGATGTCCATATGACGTCACTTGCTGACGTGATTTATCCCACCAAAGCAGTCCCCAGTATTCTCTTTGGTGTTTTGGCACGTCACGAGGTCATCTCACGTGACGTGAACGTTTCAAAGCGTTTGGGTCACGCATACGTGTACATGTAGGTTCCAGTAATATCCCTATGACGTCACTTGCTGGCCTGGTTTATCTCCAAAGCGTCCTCTGTGGTAATTGGCTTTTGAAACGTGACTTTTGGAGATTGACTTGGGCATTCCAAAACGTTTGGGTCACGCATCAGGTCCAAAAATCTCCTTATGACGTCACTTGTTGGCGAGATTTACACCCCAAATTGCCCGCCGTGGTAGTTGATTGGGTTTTGGAACGTGACTGTTGGAGATCGCAAGGTCATCGCACGTGACGTGGACATTCCAAATGCGTTTGGGTTACGCATCGGTTCTAATACTGCCCCTCTGACGTGACATTCTGGCGCGGGTTTATTTATCCCGTCAAAGCTAGAGGCCCTAACTAAAGCAGCCCCAAAGTACGTCGCGATGTCGTCTCACGTGACATTGACATTCCAATGTTGCATCCAGTCACTGAAGCCCCAATGACGTCACCTAGCTGCTACTGCAAGCGTGGCTAACCCTACCAATTTAGCAACTATGCATGGTCACTGATAGTTTTTTGGAACGTGACTGATGGACGTACATCCCGAGGTCATCTCATGTGACATGGTCATTCCAAAAGCATTTGGATCATACATCGGTTCCAAACATTCACTGTCCAAAATAACGTCATCTGGAAGCGTGGTTTATCCTACCAAAGCAGCGCCCTCTGTAGGATGTAGGATGCATGCTAAAACCCTGTGATACTATCAAGGAACACGCTATAACGCTGAGATACTCCCAAGGAACATGTCAAAACTCTTGTGGTGCTCTCCTGAAACAGGCTAAAACTATGTAACACTTAGAATGAACATTCTAAAACCCTGTGATACTGCCAAGGAACAAGTTAAAACCATGTGAAACTCCCATGGAACAAGCTAAAACCCTGTGAAACTCAAGGAAGATGCTATAACGCTGTGATAATCCCAAAAATCATGTCAAAGCAACAGCAACTCTGATGATTAATGCCGTTTTGGAACGTGGCTGAGGAGGCATGACAAGGTCGATCGAAAATGCCCCTATGGTGTCATCAAATGCATCATAAAAAGCGCATCATTTTTATGATCTGATTGGTTACTTTTACGACATGAGGTGAATCAGAATGACCCATCGAAGAACAAGCTTTTAATGTTTATGAACACATCAATGGGCAAGCAGCGCCATCCAGCGACAAAGCCGGGAATTCTTGGAAATGATTGCTTCATCGAATAATCGAAAGCAACCATTCACAATTTGCTCAGACTTCCATCAGCGCAGGTGCCTGCAGCGCCATTTGTCCCAGGAAGTAATTCAGAGGTCGAAGGTCGTTCTAAAAATACCAGCCTGACTGGGCGCCCCTGGTGGTAGCGAAAACGAAAACATTTACACTTCAACTTCATTGCCTTGCACGTCAGCACGGCCATAAACATGAGTTGATCAACGTCTTGCATTGCGCATCCATGTTTGCAAAGTGAAGCCGGCCCAGAAACGGTCGATAGCGCGCCCCCTGACGGTCGCCGTTGTGGTGGATTACGAAATGAAGACACTAGTTCTCGCTGACAACCCAAGGAAACCCAAAAAAGTTGTTTAGACTTTAAAGCACCCCAAAAAAACTGCTCGTTTGTCATGGGACTGGCACCAAGAATTATTGCCGAATTCTCCACGCTTTTCCCCCCTGACTTTGTCAGACCCCAGAAAGCCAGCGGCAAAAATTATAAATATAATAAAACAAACAAACACCGGCAATACACAGTCGCAACCCGGAACGCCATCTTTTTTTTGGGATTACTGCATTCTTTCGAAGTTGAAAACTCCCGATATTTGCTGGCCGCCCATGTGGTGGCGGCCATTTTGAAAGGGTTGGAAACCCGGGAGTTTAACAACGAGTTTAATCACGACACTCCATTAACGTCCGCCAGTAATTTGCCAAAACGATTAAACGTGGGGCGCCCCCTAGCGGGCGCTCATAACTGTCATGTTGAATGGCGGATTGTGGGGGCGAGTCTACTTTATGGCCCTCTTATGAATGCTTATGTTTTCAATAAGCATAAACTACGCTGAAGCGAATGAGTGAAAGCGTCACGCCTGAGCGCTGTAGGTGGCGCTGGTGATGCTGCTCTACTTGAGCTGCAAGCATCAGAAGAGGTATGAGGCACGACCGTAGCTATGGGAGCTAGTGATCAGAAACATTATTTTTATCCAAAATATATCGAAAAGTCGTTTATATCCAAAACCACTTATCAAGGTTCTTTTTATCCAAATCACCATAGCAGAAAGCTATTTTTACTCAAAACCTTTCATTGAAACGTTTATTTTACATAAAAGACTCGCATCGAAAAGTCCTTATCACCCAAACCGTCATAGAATGTCAGTCTCACCCAAAACCTCTTGTATATCCTTTTTTACTCAAAACATCATATCAGGAAGTCAGTCCTTTCCACCTAAAACCTTTCACAGGTAAGTCCTTTTCATCTGATAGTAATCTTTTTCATGAAAAGCCAATTTATTAAAAACCTGTTATCAGACAGTCATAATTACCCAACATCTCTTTTCAGAAAGTCCTTTGTAGCCCCAAAACTTCTAGTTAATGTAAACCATTTATCATAAAGCCCTTTTCCCCCTAAACATCTTATAATCAGAAAGTCCTTTTCATGAAAACCTCCCATCAGAACGTCAGTGTTCCCCTCAAACTCCTAAACCTCTTAGCACAAAGTTCTAGTCATCCAAAATTAACTTTAAACAGAAAGTCCCGTTAACCCAAAACCACCTATCACAAATACCATTACACACAAAACCTCTTATAAGATAATCAGAAATTCCTTTTCACCCAAAACCTCTTATCAGAAAGTCCTTTTCACCCAAAACCTCTTATTTTCTTATCTTCACCCAAAACATCAGATAATCAGAAAGTCCTTTTCACCCAAAACCTCTTATCAGATAATCAGAAAGTCCTTTTCACCCAAAACCTCT
>JAQGAF010000873.1:0-39134 GCA_034687865.1 Kryphioiulus occultus | reverse complement strand
TGATCTGGTGACCAACCTCAAGGGGCAGCTAAAAACTGCCCAATAAACCACCGCTCGGGGGGGGGGTAACAGGCTGGACACAGAAATCCCATCCTCTGGGAGTGATGTGGAAGTCCAGTCCCAGGAATCCCTTGGTCTTGATAATCAGACTCCCGGGGACCCCCAGTTGGGATCCACCAGGAATCTGATTACAATTCCCCCTGACTCCCTCAATACCGGGGGCCCGGCAGTGTCTTTCGCTCCGCAACCCCTACTGCACCCCAATAGTCTCACTGGTGCAGCCTTGGGAGGGTCTAGCATGACCTTAAACCGATTCCTAGATCCGGACGCTGCGGTGCGTTATTTTTCCAAAGTAGAAAGATTTGGAGGAAACAAAACAGATTTCCGCGCATGGCTGGCGGAAATCAAAGGCATAATTGACCGGCATGCCGTGGACGAATCTGAAGTTGTCCCCATGCTGCTTCAATTCTTCACAGGAGAGGCCAAAAACTGGTGGGTAACTTGTTCCCACATACGTACCTGGTCCGAGGCGGTGAAAGCCTTGGAACAGAGATGTGGCCAGCTGCAAAGTGACACCTATCTGTGGCCCAAATTCGTCAATGCTGGCCAACGGTATGGGCAGAGGGCCTCAGAATATGTGTCCCTTTTTGGCATCTATACCACTCTTGTTTGCCTTTCATTTTCCATCTGCATAACTACTTTTACATACTACAGGTTTTGCCATCTATAAAAAATATAAGAAACTTATGAATAATCAGCATACCAGTTATATTTTATCTAGTCTGGCCACATACCTAGTTTGTAACTGTAACGCATTCCTATTGAAACCTCGTGCTTTCATTGAATCTGAGATCTTTCCAAAAATGTCTGCATTTCAATGCCTTCTATCGAATTTGTTCATGACATTCATTTCTGTCATAATAGCTAACAATGCATAAGTTTCGATTTCTCCCCATCTATCACATTGACTTTCCTTTTTATTCTGTTCTGCCATTGGAAAAGAAAAAATATGCAGCAAGTTTAATGATACAGGGTTCCTGTAAGGAACAGGATAGTCCACAATGTCATGCAGGAGCAGACGCAGTCAAGCAGGAGCAGAAGGAAAAGAGGGTATAAATACCTCGCAGAAAAGAACAAGAGGCAGTTGGTCTTGAACTCTCTTCCCGGCTGTGTTCCGCTGTTTATCCTCCTGGAAATAGAAATAAAGCTGATTAGTTACTTTCACTAACGTGTCTAACATTGTCAGCTTTATGTGCGCTCGTCGGGGAACTTCTTTGCTCCCTGCCTCCATTGGTTCTTCATCGATCGAACCTGAACGCGCTGTCCGACGCCTGTGGAACGGTCTTCATCCCCGCCTCAACAACTTGGGTTTTCTATCTGAGCTCATTTCTACTTGAATCCCCTAAGATGTCTCAACTGTTGGGACAACCTCCTCACATTCCCACTCAAATCTCATGTTGATTTTCCTAATATTTAGAAATGGTGACACTCATTCCCAGATTTTCTCTGACTTGGTACCCAGCAATGTATGTAAATATATTCATAGATAAACTGCATATACATAAAACTGCATATACAATTGTATATTTATGCAAGGTAATGTGCATAATGCTGTGTGGACTATGCCCATGGGCCAGTATGATGATGACAAAAGTCGTAGATCCTATCTCTGGAATTTATTGATGGAATTGCGCCCTCTTTTTTGTTGTAATTAGGACATGAATATCTACAGGTTTTGTATTGACACCAACCACCTCATGAGCATAGGTCCAGAGATCTGATCCGGCGGACCAGGTCTGGGGTCATCCATGACGATGTGCCTGTGGTGATTAAATGTTCCCCTGGACTATTCTAACAAACAAAAGTTTGCATGGAAATATCTGCATCAGGAAAAATTTGGCAGAGACTGGTACATAAACTCTGACTCACCTGGTATGTGTGCTGGATTTATAATTTTTGTTGCAGGTATTTGGGAACAGGGTCTTCAATGGCAGACCTTCACTTCCAATATCGAATTGGTCTTTTTACTACTTTTAACATTATTCGTCAAAGTCAAGCAACGTCCTTCTGGTGATCGGTTTTAGTAGTAATATAATTGTAATGAGCACGATCACAATTGTTGTGATGATAAATGAGAAGGTGTTGAGACAGGAAACTGTTGCTAGAAAGCTTAAATCAACTAATGGTACAATCCCAAAACTATATGGCCTCCCTAAAGTCCATAAACAAAATATCCCTAGGAGACCCATTAACTCTTTAATTGGTGCCCCAACCTACAACTTGTCCAATTCTTATGCGAACATACTGACTAAAATCACCAACGAAACTAGTGCTAATGTAAAAAATGGCTTTGATTTTGCCAATTTTATAAAAACTTTGACCATTCCTGCCACTTATTCTATGGTGTCTTAAGACACCACATCCCTCTAAACAAACTTACTCACTAATTTGGTCGATGTTTGTGGTATTTTTAACGTTGGCCTATTTTCTTACCTATTGCGCCAGGGGGCAGACCATCCACCCGGAAATTTAGCCGCTGGGAGGAATACGCCCCCCTGAGGGATCCTTAACGTGCGGAGAGCAAGGGGGATCCGCATGGGACCTCGGTTTAAACTCTCATCCGAAAGAGCCGCCACACAGGGAAAATCGCCTGCCCAAAATTTTCCCACCGACCTCGGCCAGGATGCGAACCCGCATAGTTTGGGTCGAGAGGCCAGTGCGCTACCACTCGACCACCTGCGCCGGCCTGCAGAATCCATAAAACATTTTCATTTTCTAATACGTGATGTAGCCTACTAATGTAATCAAAGTTGCAAAATTGATTAATGTTTCATGATTTCAACATCATGTAAATTATCATGAAAATAAATCTAAAGAATAATTGGAGATTTTCACGAGCATGCACCAGGTATATCAGACAGACAAATAAGAAAATTCTGGTTCAAAATAACAATACCCAATCAACAACCGAAGCAACAACGAATAAAATAGTGTAGTAAAATGTACTCATAATTACATAGGTAAATAATTTGCTTACAGTTTCACCATCAACAGCGTCACTGTTTGAATAGGCCGCTGAGAAACTCCCTAACAGAAAAAACAAGCCAAGACAAGTGCGAAGCTGCTGTCGTTGAGTCATGACAGACATTTTCTGCAAACCAATAATGAAACAAAATATAGTTCAAAAGTCAAAACGGAATATTTTTTGCTAAGTAAAGTGAATATTACAGCAAGTGTGCAACTAACGCCTCAATTACTCAAGCTGACCATTCTGTACACGGAATGATAAGCGTAAACAACGAATTAAATTATGGGGTAAAGGAAATGAGCAATTTAGAACAATTATGGAATAATTCACGAATGTTTTGTTGGCTAGTTCTATAAGCCTTCGTTCGACTTCTTATAACTGCAGATATAACGCCTTTCTGCACCTGTTTAATTATACTTCCATACATATTTAACTGAGGCTAACTGAGGACAGAGCCACTCCTGCCTTTTAATAAATTATGCCGTTTACGAAATACTCAAATAAGGTAAAATGTTTAATTTATTCATTGCCTATTCTTGCACAACAAACGCACACAGAAAACAATCTGAACAGTTACATTTGTCCAAAATAGATAGGCTTATGGCAAAGGACCCAACATTTCTTGACGTTAGTAAATTAATTATGCAATTGGCACTATTGTTCTCTGATCCTACAAAAGAACCCTATCTATTACTTTATTATGTTCAAAAATAATGCGTAAAACTGCTTACCACACAAACAACTTCAGAACCTACTGATGCCCAAAAGAACACTACAATGACCGGCCACTTTTTCGACCTCGTGGGCTTCTCTGATTGGTCAGAATAGTAAATATAAAAACAGACGAAGTTTACACCCTATGTTTAGTCAGGGCCTCTAGGCTTAGCTCTGCAAAAAATTGTGGGCAATTTGGGCTTGAATGAAATGGGAATAAGATAAACACAATTTAAAATGATGACAATGAATTAATCTTCAGCGTGACAAATGCCCTATGTCGATTACGAATTTTTAAAGCAAGGCATGGCTCTGTTATGAGCAAGTGGGCGCTAGATGGTGCTAGGCTTTGCGTCGTCTGCAATTAACGAGGGCGATTCGGTTGCAACAGGCTCTGGTTGAAAGGTCGTGTTAGGTAAAGTTCATCAGTTCAAAAGGTAATAATTCACCTAATTGTTAAATTCGTGAGAGACGGCTTATTAGATGAGTAAAAATTATAAATAACATGTATAATGCCATTTCTAGATAGAACACGATGAATACAGGTACCTAAAGCAGTACAGGTACACCGGAAACTGAGCAGTGTGCATATTTACTTATATAAATAAGGAAAACCTTATTTCTACATAAATACATAGTCACAATGACTTCAAATGGAACGACAAGTACGTCAAAAACGACGACGACGACGACCAGTGAGCTTGAGTCGGAGGAAATGAGCATAGAAACAACCGTGCCTACAGATTTAACTTTGACATTATCGCGTGAAAGTGATTACATTTCTAAATCTTCGAACTTGCTTGAAAGAAAGCGCCTTCACGAGCAGCTTCTTCGTCATGATCTTCAATTAGTCAAAATTGAGCTATCGCAAAAGACATTAGTAATAGATAATCTCAAGGCAGATTTCATGGCCAGAAGAGAGGAGCTGGAGGAGAAATTAGCAGATGCTCTGTATCAGAAGGAGATTTTGCAAGCTAGACTGGAATCTCAGTTGCAAATTCAACAAGATGAGGCAAAGAGCAGGCTAGAGCAAACACGATTAGAAATGAAAGTGATCTTGGAAAAGCAGAAACAGCTCGAGGAGACTAATGCAAAGCTGCACGAGAAAGCAATCGAGGTTCGGCAATCACTGCGTGACCTGGAGCTCAACGACAAGGAGTTTCGCCACTTGCAAATGCAGGATGAAAGCCAGTTGTCATTGCGTGATTATGTAGCGGTAGGCACTTTAGTATATACCAAGGTTTCTCAAATACAGTGAAATTTCAATTATCCGGCATTCAGTATATCGACAAAGCGATTTTTCAATGGGCCTCGTGTCCTGTACACATTGTATATGTATCAATATACGTATATCCGAATATTTACCACACCGGCACTCCCGATCCTTAGCCGATAATCAAAGTTTCACTGTAGAATATTCAATTCCAAATGGTTTTGATTCATTCGATTATTATGTATGTAATCTGAACCATGTGTGAAAAACAATTTGAACAAATTTTGAGATATCTGGTAATAACAAATGTTTCTAAAATATGTAACAACAACAAAACTTGTTCTATTGTAGGGGAAAATTTATGAGATGGTATGGTGTTATAAGATCGAACAGGAAAAAGTAAAGATCCTATTGAATCGCTGTACCAACGAAAACCTGGAATTGAAACAAAATAATGATCGTTTAATGGAGGTAAATAACCTTTTTGTGATGTGAGCTGCAGGAAAAAAATTGTATTCTCGCAGCATGCAACCCATTATAGTAGGTCTACAGTAGTCTGCTCTCCTGGAAGTCCTCAAACTAATCACTAACTACTTAATAATTAGTATCCTTTTTTGATCGCTTTGATGAGTGTGACTTTAATGTGTTGCTTTAATTTCCTAGGAACTAGATGTACAAAAAATCCAGTTTGCTGATGTGCAATCCAAATATCACAGAACCACATCTGAGCTGAATAATATAAAATCACAACTGTTAATTGGTGATCATAGAATTGAAAATTATGATAAATTAAAAAAGTAGGTGCTTTGTTGGACTGAGTATTTTTATCACTATGAATGCAAAACATAATAACATGACCCCACAGATTTGCTTGAAAACTTGTTACTTTCATAAGTAATTGTGGCGATTTCTGAATTTTGCATAAAAAACTCAGTTGTGCATAATACAAGAAATGATCAGTTGTGATTGAATAATTAATTACTTTCAGTGAAAGAGAGAAATATTTGGAGGATTTTCTGGAAACCAAGAAATCTTTGTCAACATCCCAAGCCATAAATATAGCTCTATCGAAGGAAGTGGAAGCTATAAAATCAGAGGTTCATTTTCAAATTTAAGATAAAAGCAAATGATATTTGAGTAGGAAAAAATTCTCTAATATTTGTAAATTTTGCAATTCAGACGGCATCACTTCAACAGAAAATATCTTTATTGCAACAGGACAAAGATTTTCTCAACAAGAAAATTTCAGAAGTTTCTAGTCAGTATAATTTAACACAACAGCATTTATCAAAGACGACGCTGCAGTTAGAAAAAATGGCACAAGCACGTGAGGACATTTATGAAAAATATGTTTCTGCAAGGTAAATTATGACAATGCCAGATTAATTTTATAAAAATCTGTTTTATCTTATTGGTCCTGTTATACTTGTAGAGATTTATACAAATCAGAATTTGAAAGAAAGCTTAAAGATGAACTAGAGGGAATTCAAGCAAAAACATCTTCAGAAATTGAAACCCTGCGCAGGAGAGCAAATGAGATAAATGACCAAGAATTAAGGTATGGAATAAAACTAATGAACTACATGTCATGAAGTCAACTAATGTGTTGATTATGAAAATTGGATATCTTTTCTATTGTTCAGATCACTAAAAGATTCAAGAGATTTGGCATTATCGCAGAGAGACAAAGCAGAAGCTGCTGAACGACAAGCTATGAATAAATATGAAGGAATTTTAGAGGAGTATGTATTTTTGTGTGTGGTGTAAATAGGTAGGGCAACTTACAAAATTCATTTATAACAACTAGGCATTCTTCATAAACACAGGTTAAGACGCATCCAAAGTAGTGATAGCACGCAGCTGGCCAATTTAAAAAGTCAAATTACCCTAAAAATATTTGAATTAGAGCAAACTAAAACGATACTTGCTGAAACTCAACGAAACCTTCAGGATAGCAGGCTGGAAAAGGAAAAATTGCTCAAGAAATCAGAAGTAAGGTTTTTATTTTAAAATACATGAGGAATTCTCTCAATGATCATGATAATTAACGTTAACATTTTGTACAGATTTTGAGTAATGAATTTCATCAGTTGGAAAATTCGGCTAAAAAACGTATTGCGGAATTGGAAATGCAACTTCGGAGCAAATCCAATGAGTTAACTGTGTATGAAAGACTCGAAAATAATTTGGATGACATTGTCATGCAAGCAGCTGAAGGTAGTTTTTTTTTACCATTATAAATATTGAACTTTAGTAAACCCTTGATGTTGTAAGGTGATTAAAATGGTAGGCTGTGGCACAAAGTGACAAAACAGGGTATGCCTGTATGTGGTTTCTTTATATTTGGTATACAAGCGAGGAAAAATGGACAATTCTTAACAATTTGAACATAAGTTGCAGACAATGGTGAAGGTGAAAAAATGGTGCTAACTTTTGGTCAGTCTAGTGGAATGCCAATAAATATGAGGAGGCGTTTGAAACATAGGTGAGATCGACCCTTCCAATAATGAAGTCCATGGATAATGCAAAGATTATAATTTGGTACAAGTATGTCTTCCCCTTATTTTTAGCTTTTATTTAGCCAAACGGATACTGTATCTGGAAAAACAAATTATATTGCTGAAAGAAACTCTGGGGAACGAAAAACGCATAACTAAAGAATTATCCGAAGAAGTATGATACTGTTTTTTTTTTTTTTGCTCAGTTTTAACGTAAGAAAAATTTCTAATGCCATGAACATGTATACAATCTTATAGGCAGCAAGTTTGAAAGAAGTGTTAGATTATGTAAATAAGCCGAACGTGTATTTGATTAAAACCATACAATCAAAACAGGAGCAAATACAGGATTTGAAATCATCCGTTGAAAAATTGAATGAAGAAAACGAGTGAGCATTCGTACGATAAACTGTTACAAGGCTAGTTCTCATAATTTCAATATTAAAAATATTCTTTTTAAAGGAAATTGAAAAATGAACAGCAACAGCTTCAGGTTAAAATTACCATGCTAACAGAGGATATAAAGAAACTTTTAGGAAACAGGAAGGTAAATGATCAAATTTTATTATTAATGATTTTATCATTATTTTTAATCAGGTATGCTTAGCAATGCTTAGGTCAATGCTTAGCATTGTGGTTACATTCCTGTAAACCACAACTAGTTGAAATAATAGGAGCCAAACTGAACAAAATGTGTCTACTTGCAGGAAATTGAAAAGATGAAAAAGTCTCTGAAAGCGATGTTTCCTGGGCAGTTACATGAAGCAAAAGTTGGCGATTCGTCAAATTTATTGCCAAAATTTACAAACGTTAAAAGTGTGCGTACAGTGCTCAATAAGTATTTTTGAAATGTTTCTCAAAATTCTCTGAAAAATGACTTAATTTTTCATTTAATGTCTATTACTTGTTTTCAGACAAAGCCAAGTTTGGTCAAAAAACCATTCAGGAACTAGATGCAGGTAAAAATTAAATACCATTTTCTATCATACATTAGTTGACTTAATCTCGATTTAATAGTTGAAATATACCTTTTTAGTTAGGGGTTCGTACTTCTGCAGCTGGAACGACCAGGAAATTAGTGTGCCTCAAAACACTGATGCCTTTGTGTAATGTACATACTCTTGGAAATCCCAGCTGAATTAATTGCTCTGCAAACTTTTTAAAAGGTATTTTTATTTTTAGAATATTTATCACATGTGCTATTTATATACATATTTAATTTATTAAATTTATCTTGAAAAACTTACGTTCTTTGCATGGTTATTTTCCTTCCCTACCACAACAATAATGCGACCACGATGAGAATTTAAGGCCACAACTTCAGCACAAGGGTTTAATGTCCCTTCCGGTAGAAATGCAGTTTGAAATGGGATATTGATGCTTTCTGCAATGGCACCTTTAACAAATCTAGATTGGATATTAAGGTTTAGGTTGTTAAACCGCAATTCTGAAACTCCACTTGAATACACGGCCAAAACTTAAGACAAAAATATAAATTACAAGGGTGAATCAACAAGTCTTGTTATTAATTTTATAATTAATTATTGGAGCGTTGGTTAAAACAACTGAAATATGCAAAATGTCAAGCAACTCGTACCCCATAATGATCACTACTTGTCATAGTTGTTGTCGATGGCGTTCCAAAAGTTTTGTGCAAAACAAAATGACCCCGCGTTTAAAAAAATTCACACTAATTGAAACTTATGGCCGGCCTTAAGTGAACATGAAATTCATCAGAAAATTTTGCTAGTATATGGCTACAAATGTCGGGGGAAGGGGGGGGGGGCGTATTCCCCCGTAGGCAAAATTTCCAGGTGGACGGTCTGCCCCTGGAGTTGGTGATAGGCCCTCGTGCGCGCAAATAGGCCAACGTTAAAAATCTTACAAACTTTTTGCATTTTTGTTTGTGATGCAAAAAGCAGCGGCAAAACATTTTCTGACTGATATGGAGTTGGTGGCAGAGGTTCACAAATGGATGAGCGACCAGCATGAGTTTTTTTTGTTTTGTTTTTCTTTTGCGATATTGTAAAATCTTTCGGACAGACATGAACTAGTCTCCATATCTTGTTTAGATTTGTATGAAAAATTTCATGTGCACATTTCATTTTTTTAAATGATGCTCCAATAATCAATTATAAAATAAATAACAAGACTTTTTCATCCACCCTTGTATTATATGGTTCTGGATAAAGGATACTCTTCGGTTGGCCGAACGTCAACAACAAATACTTTGGGTTTGGCACGGTTCAGTTTAGCACGGAAATTAGCTTGATCTTTATCCAATAACTCTAGCAAGTCCTCTGCAGAGATACGAGGACTTAATTCGGCTTTTAATACTTCGAGACTAATAGGATCCATTGTCTTGAACATATAACACCAAAAACAGGACTTGATAATTGTACATTTAAATATCAGTAACGCATTTCAATGCAATAACAACTATCGCATGGTTGGTCCTGACAAATTTTCAGTAATAAGTAAAATTTCCAAATACCGTTTTCTGACAAAAAAGCGAAAATCACTCACCAATTCATTACAATATTTTTCTGAGCCTATCTCTGACAGCGTTGTAATACCCCGTTCTTGAAAGTTTTTTACCGCTTTTTGTTTTTCATGTTGGCGGTATGTTGCACTATCTGGTGTCTTGCAGAACATTTCAATTGAATCCCTCACACAGCGTTCGATATCAATTTCTAAAAAAACGTGACCATTACAACAAGAATGCTGAGCAAGTCAGAATATTTAGAAATTTGCACCAAAGCAAGTGTTCATTATACATACCAGGCATATCAGAAAATAACAAGATACATTCATTGAATCCGAACGACAACAAACCATCCCTTAACTGCTGAAGAATAGCCACTCCCACAAATAATGGAAATGATGCATTTCCAAGTAATAGTGTATCCCACAAGTGAAAAATTTTGTGAAGTGGAAAAACATCTAAAAAGTGACACATTGAAAATATTTTTAGAGCACGATAAGTCATAACTAAACCTTAAAAGCAAGCGTGAAAAATTTAATCAATCAAATCAGTGTTTAATTTAAAAAAAAATTAAATCATGCACCTAACACTTGCTATAAATTTATAATCTCTACATACGTGTATACATTGTTAGGAACCATGGAATGGCATATAGCTGAAATAAAGGAAATTTCATATATATGCAAATAAGCAAGTTTTGAAAAGTGTACAGGAGCATATAACCTTACTTCTGGGATAAATCCTATACTATTTAAATGATTTGACAAGTCTGGGTCATGGAACGCAATCAGATGAGAAAACACTGCCAAATACTCTTCAAAAAAATGCAAAATACAGTTAATTATTTGGTAGTTCTTTAAAATGTCTGTCACTCAGGTGATTCAATTTACCTTTAATAATATCAGAATTATCCTTGAGAAAGAAACAATACAAGTATTTGTCAATGAAGGCAGAGAAGCAAGCATAAGCCAATGCTATAAATAAAGTTCCACAAAATTAGTATTTTTAAAAATAATTTAAAAAGCTCTTATGGACACGTACTAACCTTCATCATTAAAATTGAGATATATAAATGGTGCACACAACGAGTCCTGGCCTTGCCAATAGACATACTGTGGATGGCTTATAACCCAAGCTTTGAGGAGTCTTTTGAATTTCGTATGACCAGAAGGTGATGATAATAGTTCATCATACTGATGACATCGTGGAATATCCACTTCTATCTAAGTTGAAATAAACACAAGAAATTTGATGCAAAATAAGAACTTTTCCTAATTAAATTTACCTTATATTGTGTTTTCAATATTTTGAACAATTTTTTTAATGTTATGGCTAAATAACACAGATGATGGACAAGTGCAAGCTAACCTGGCGATCTGTTAATGTAGCAGTTTCTTTATCAATTGCATCATAGTGAGCAGGTACATCCCCCTAAAATTCCAAATTAACATATTACAATGTCTGGATTCAGACCGTTTTTCAAACAATGTTGTCCAACTTTCAACTTACTTCAATATCTAACAGGACAGCCCAAACATGTCCACGGTATAATGGAGGGATGTCAACCCTTGCTTCTTTCCATATATGTGGTCGTTTGTAAGGATAGCCCAATAGCAGTCTTTGATAAAACACAATTCTGTGAAACTAAAAAGGCACATATTTAATAAAACATCATGAGCAGAAATCACCTCTTTTGAATTCTGTGGGAACTCATTAAACATGAATTAACATACCTGATATTCAATATCCTTCTCCCTAATAACCAATGGCAGCCTAGCAGTTTCAGTCAGATCACTCATATTGTTAACACTACTTGGATAAGCTTTTGAGCTAAAAATAAAACATACCATATATAAACAATGAAAAAATAAACCATAATAAACTACAAGATGCAAAACTTAGTCTGACTTACTCAAAATTTTCCGTTAGTGGATAAAATGCTTCTGGTGGAATTTTGCTTAATCGCTACAAAAATTAAAAAAGTACATTTTTACATTAAATTTTTCAAAATAAAAAGTGCACCATTTTGAAAATCCTCACCTGTCTCAGCTGCATTAAAGACAAGACAACAACATTTTCATCTAGCAAAAAGGCACGGTCTTTCTTCTGCCCAAACATTTCGCCTTCTTCAATAATTATTCTTCATAAGTATATAAAAAACGAAGAGAATGTTCATGTTCATTTTCTATAGTAACAAAATGTGTTAGCAATGATGTCCTACATTAGTTACTAACTAATTCATGATCTTACTTAGGCAAACAGCAAACAGGCGGCTTTGTTTTAATCATTCCCTGTCGGCGCATTTCCACATCCAAATCTCCTCCTGCCAATTCCCATAAGTAAAAAACTTCCTCTAAGGTTCTTTCGCCTAAATGATCTTCATCTGAAAAGGTGACAATGAAAATTGCTTGGATGAGTAAAAATGGCACCATCACCAACGAAAAGCAAGAAAAGTAGTAATTCACATATCTCGCACCTAAAGTACCAGTAAATCCTGGTAAATCGAGGCTTTTAGAACGAAGCTCAACGGATGGAAAACTCTGACTTTTAGGTTTTAGAGTAGTAGTTTCCAAATGCAGGTCTTTTGATGTAAATTCAGGAATGGACAACAAATCTTTAGGTTGCAGCCTGAAATGTATTTTATCCAATAATAAGTTTTGTTATTGCATAAATTGGTGTTGATATCAATTGTGCCACCATGTACTATACCTCAGAACAGGATTGACTGTTAAGCATGTTTCGATTAGTGTTCTTATATCCAATGGCAATGCCTAAATCAATTTTTAGAGACATGATATTTTTTTCATGCAAAAGTTAAAATTTAAACAATAAGATCAAAAATAATGCCTACCTTATATTTTTCCTCTAATTGGGTTGATTGAATAAATTTGTACACCGCAGAAACGTTTAGATCTAAAGGCAACAAGAAGTAAACCAAGTAAGAGCAACAAAACTCCACAAGTTACCATAATTTGAATAATATACCTTCTTGGAGCAGACTAAGAATCCTCATAATTATTTTTTCAACTGATAATCCATTAAATAAAAATGTTCCCTGAAACAGTAATTTGCATTGCACATTGACAGTTTCCATAAAACATATCTTATAGTGTAAAACGTTCACCCATGGCATACCAGTGCAAGTTCCAATAGGACTACCCCCAAAGACCAAGTGTCAACGTTTGGTGATGATGGGTTAACAGGTAGGCACATGCCATGATCTTCATTTAAAGGTCCACATGCTAAGACTTCAGGAGCCATATATGAAGGAATCCTTAATAAGAACAGGACTACTTGTATTTGTTGTCTAAGTGTACCACTAGTACATGTAATAAGCAAATGGCAACATACCCAATTGGAAAAGATACACATGTTCCACAATCTGTCATATGATACAGTCCATATTTTGAAAGCTTTACCAAATCCTGTAATTTATGATATGCACTCAAATTATATCAGAAACATTGAAATACTTTGGTTTGGAATCAGTTTCGTACTAATTTGCACGATCAAGAGTATAATACGTTTGTAAATGTACCATAAATCTGTGACAATAAGGAAATTAATCAACACTACTCACACAATTATCTAATAAAATATTTGCTGGAGAAAGACATCGATGCACCATTCCTAACATGTTAAGATGGGACAATCCTTGGCAAACACAGTAAGCAATTCTTAGCAACTTTTCACAACTGCAAATGAATACAATAATGCTGAACAAATTTCATCAACATTCCAAACAGTCATGGAGATCTGATATACATGTAGGCATCTAAAAACTGAGTGACATCCCAGCAACCGCCGAAATCTATTATTTATAAAGTGATTTACCTAATAGAAGTCCCTTTTAGAAGGACATCAGATAAATTCCGCGAATGGTGCTCAGCGACAATGATTAACCTTTCTTCTCAAAACGAAAACAAGCAAATTAGATCAGCTTTTAGATTCAATGCAAAACGCATCTAATTATTTGTGGCACGTACCTTGCTTTCCTCGTGCAATAGCAATGTATTTACATAAATGTGGGTGGTCAACAGCTTTTAATACTTGAAACCGCCCTACAATTTTGATGGAATTTGGTGTCAATGGCAACCCATTGCTTCCGCAAGATTCGCTGGGATGGCTGGATGCGAAGAAAACGGTTGCTCCAATGGAAGCTTTATTTAACTTGCGCATTTTAAACTAAAAGCAATATTGCACTATAGCAGTTATGGTCTGAAACTGTCAGAATAGTTGATAAAGCAGCTGATCCATAACCTCACAGAATGTATAAAAGCATGGCCCCGTAGACAGCACCACCTGCAGCAGCAGAGTGCAAACTCGATAACAGGGGCATTCAAAAAGTTCCGAACATGGTGGCCATGATATGATTCATCTGGATTTATTAAACATGGAAACTATTTTCATTCTTGATACTAACGTACCTATGATTTTTCCTCAAACCTCACATTACTGATGATAGAATAAATATGTTCGAAAGTCGAACAAATTTGCACTGAAATTATTACATGGCGTACTGACAAATGAAAAAAAATAATTTACATGTACTTCACATAAGAATAAGGAGCTTTTTATGTTTAATACTGGACATGTATAAATCAACAAACATTTACTCTGACGATTTTAAATTATAACCTTCCAGTATATACAAACAATTCGAATAACAGTAAAATTTACGAACAAGAAACACAAAATTTTCCTAATGAGACTAATAATTAAAAATCAATACCCACAATGCATAAAATTTCTGACGATAAATTTTAGAAAATTTCAATTCTCTTATTTTATTATAGGTGTTGTAACTGAGTATTTAATAAAATTCAAAACTGAACTCAAAATTCAAATGGGACTTCTTTTCCCTTCAATTTTAGATTCTCCCCATTCATGCATACAATGCACCAAAAATATAATTAGATATCACATTCCATTTGTGAATCATTTATAAATTATCGTCACTTGCAGATAGTAACTCAATGCCCACATTTATGAATTGTGGTCGGTTGCCTTCTGGGATGCCAGAACTGCCTGCTCCGAGGTTCTTTATCACAGAAGGCTTGGAACAGGCCTAACATAGCTTAAAGGCTGCATGTAAACGTAGTGAAACTCTTTAAGTTAAGCGATTTGTACAAATAACACACCTCTCAAATGTCACTCCTCTTTCTGCAAAGTTGTGCCTGATAATTCTTCACAGTCTGTAGTACCCGGAACGTTTTCATCTTCCAGCAATGCAATATTTTCTTTGGTATCTTCCTCAGGAATATTTTCAGTGTTAATGTTTGACTGTTGTCTGTTAATATCAATCTCACATCCCAACATCTGCTCAGATAATTGTGTCTGTTCAGTCCCTTCAACAAATTCTTGTTCTGGAATGACTTCTTCAGCATCCTCAATTACGATTTCTTCAGGATCAGGTGCTCGGGGCAAAAATTCCTCATCAGGAAACGTCCGTCTAAACAGCTCCCTAGCCTGTAATTATGACAACAACAAAGTAAACTTAGGAACAGATTTTCTACGTTTTTAAAGATAATTGTATTTCCTACCTCTATTACAGCACCATCAAAATCTGGCAAGTTGCTTGGTCCAGACGTTAGAAACACATTCTCAGGACAACGGGAACAGAGATCGAGGGCAGAGTTATCGATTTGATTAAAATAAATAGACCAGATGACTTTTGGTTTATCGGTTTTGTTTTGTTCGCCTTCTATTAAGAGGTAGGTTTAAAACATTATAATTATGAAATTAGTCAAAAGTCTGAAATAGAACAAACAACCATACAGGATTTACCAATTTCGGAGGTATCAAAGAGTAGGTCAACAGCACCCTTTAGGTCACTTTTGGAATTGCCTATAGTTTCACTTGTTAAGTGGACTACAACTAACAAATTGAAAAAAAACTTGACTCTAACAACACGTTCATACAAAAACATGCATATACAGACAAACCCCATTAAATGCTGTTAATTGGTTCTGGCAAAACAGTGCCTATGGAAGATGTGATCTTTCCCAACTTTTACTGAAACGATAAACTATTTTATTATGATTTTCTAGCACTGATTATGTATTCTTCTATACAGACTTGATAATTAAAAATAATTTTTAAGTTTTTAAAAAATATTGAACTATACGGGATTTGTCTGCATATAAGATACAAGATCAAATTGAACAATTTGAAAAAAACCTAATTCTATCAAAATTAACCTTTTTCATAAAATCAGCAAAGACACACACATAAGATAATACAAAATCCACTAACAAAGATCAGACGGGCAGACCATTGCAGAAGGACCAAGTTCGACTAACCAAACTGCAGTCTGCAGGCCATCTCCAGGAGGAAGCCGGCAAAACGTCAGCTGTCAGAAACAATCGAACATTTGATCAAAACTGAATTTAATTTTGATCTGTATAGTGCAAGAAATCCTTACTTGTTCTTTATCCACTGGAAGAACTGACTTGTTGGTCAGCAATATTGCCCTTGACAGTTGCCTAAAAAGCAGAAACTTAAAATTGCAATACAAATATGCGACAAAACACAATGGTTAATGGAGGTAAACGTTTTTTGTCTGACCTACTGCCATAGTTGTCAGGAAGAAAACTTCGTGGTGCAAAATTTGCATCCATTACAAGCCACCTAAATACACATTGTGATTATCTTCATATAGGGTTGAATTTAAGAAAAAACGTGCTGAATTACACTGTATTTCAAAATACCTGCAGTTTAATCGTGAGCCATTAGAAATTATTCCCTCACATTTGTTTTCAGAGTTTACAATTACAGCCTCGACTTCTCGCTTAAGATAATAAATGCCACCAAACACGGCACACAACCTAACTCGTAAGAATTCACCAGCTGTCATTTGAAATCGTCAAGGTTTCTTTCTAATAAGCATTATCTGTTACTTATGTTATCTTACCTACAAAAGCACTGTGGCAGTTCACCACTGCCATACAGAGGCCAAAGAAAGGGAGTATTGCCATAACGGCCAAGGGAACTGAGAAACCTTTGTGTTGCTTTAAGACCCTGCCAAGAACGCATCACACACATTAATTAAAATTGAGCTTCTTAAGAATAAACGTCAGCTGAAATGATACTAACTATTAACTAAAATAAACTTACTTCTAAAGTTGTGGCGTTTTCAGATACCATTGCAATTGCATGAAGGACATAATGTTGAACATTTTCAGTTAATTTGCGAGATTTAAGAAATTCCACAAAGGTCCTATTTTCGTACCCTTTATGAAAATAAAACAAATTTCAAACCCCAAATTCGTGAGTATAAAAAAATATTTTGAAAACAATTGAAAAATGGTTTTATATATAGTTCTTAGCAATGCCTGAGAATATAAAGAAATAGCATAAGAAATTACCCTGATATTCTTTCGGCTCAGTTTCAAAATGTAAACAAAACGTGAGCAATTTCATCAGCATGCGTTTCTCTACAATGGAAACATTCTTCGTACTAAATACATCTGACCTGGAGCAGGGCACCTGAGTAACGACAATTGGAACAGATTAATAATGACACCAATCATGTTGTATGACAAAGTGACACTAAGATATTTTAAAAATATAAAAGAAGGTAAATGACAAATTCAAAGTAAAAACTCAATCAAATTGCGCAGCAATATTCACCTGCTCCAATTTTCCATTTAGGAGTGTCAAAACTCTTGTAACAGATTTGAACTCAGCATAGCGTGCAATGTTAGATGAAATCAGCAGGTCCACCAATTCCCCTCTTGAGAAAAGCAACTAAATGTTTAAATCAGTCAAATGGTTAACATACAAAGGATTGAAGACTAAATAGGCTTCATGCATTAAATATTCTAAGCTTTGGTTTACCTTTGGAGCCAAATCCAAATTGAATTTTCGATATAAAGAGTGAATTTTACTCATAGTCCATTCTTTTTCTATAGGTACTTTAAATTCCAAATCACAGGGCACCCCTTCATTAAGTGCACTGGTGACTGCACTTTCAGCTTCTAAAGTGTCACATAAAGTTGCTGCATCTTCTACAGAACATTCATCTTTTTCTCTATTGAAAACAAATGCAAGTTATTCCTCCTATAGCTGAAAAAATTATTAAACTGCTTCTTCTACAGAAAATTCATCTTTTTTCTCTATTGAAAATAAAAGCAAGGTATTTCTCATATAGCTGAAACAATTTTTAAACTGCAGTTGTTATTGTAGTGATATAGGACTTACGTACTTAACGAAGATTTCGCATTCAAGATTAGCATAAACGTTGGAATTATATGAGCAAGATATAAGAGATTCTCCATCCTTTAGGAAATCATTAAAATTCTCAGCGTTGCTGACACTTTTCTATAATGCAATTGAGAAAACCATAGCGTCAATTGAATAACTGACCTTACATAAAATTTAACCACAGTAAAAAGCATTACATAACAATTAAAGTGATAATAGCCATAAATCATTTCTACATTTAAAAATAAACAGCACCTAAAAAAGACCACTAGAATTATATCCTACCATACACACTGATAGTTATTACTGAACATTTAATAGTTATCGAAATGTGTTATGTCTAAAGTTACACCACATAAAGATCAGGTAATGCATTGGCAATTAAGGTCTGCCTACATTTATGCTATCCATCCAATGCTCCAACCCATCAAAATTAAAGCTGGCCCAATTTCCTCCATAATACTCATTCCTGAAATTACAAATAAGGTAAAGTTTGGAATACAGTACATATATGAATAACAGAATGAAATTTCAAGACACACACCTATCAATATGAAGAACTTGCTTTCCATTCCTTGCATGAGCTGCAGCTAAAATGCATTCAGGCATTCCTGCAAATAGATTAACCGTCATATAATAAAATGCCAGAAGATAATTCTGGACTTTGCAACTCATCAGCAATTAACAACATGAAGGGCGGAGCACTGGGAAGAAGAGGAGATGATGTTTATTCGAAGTGCATGTATTGAAGATATGGATCACTGTATACAAGAGCTTATTTTTTTTTTTTTTGGAAAAATGACATATGGTGCCAATTATGTAGGTAAACTGCTATTTGTAATATAAAATCATGCGAGAATATAAACACAAATGTGTTCACATGAAATTAATGCAGTAATCAATACACCATTTCCACCAATGGGTGAAGTACATGTATAAATGCTATGACGGATACAGAATCATAGAGGCTATAGAAAAAAAAGCTAGTCTAAACATGTAGGTGTACTGTACTGTCGTAACAAGAATTGTGCAAGGAAAGCTTACGTAAGTACCGTAATGTTTACAACTTTTTTATAATTACATAAATTTGCCATGCAAGAACCAGCAAACCCTACGCGAATGACACTACAGTAGGTTTGATGCACTCGAGAGCACGATAATTACAATCAGATGCACAATCTCATTTATATTATCGGTGTAGACGATTTCTTTTATAGCGCAATATGTCACCAATAAGGAAGTTTTGAACAGCATTTGTCAATTAAAACACTCATAAATAATATGAAATTACCAGTTCCAATGACGATTGTATCGAAATCTGACGGCAAGCAGTCTTCCATTCTCCGCAATTCTACTTGAACCATAAATCGCAATGCCAAATTTGCAAATGGCGACTGAAACTGCTTCATGCGTTAACTAGAGGGCGCCAGCATCACAATAAAATCGATCATGAAACGAGTGCTCTTTTGCCGAAACAACGTGATACTCAGTAACTCAAAATTCATGACTTTTGAGTTACTGGTACAGTGGGAAGGGGGTGTTGCATTGCATTTTTCAACTTCAAACGCGTCTCCTGAAAAATCACGATTTTGGAATAATGAAGTTGTTGTATCAAATAATCGAGTATTTTTAATATTCAAAGTCAACACCAGAATTTCAGTCACACCAGCAATCGACAAAACTTTTGTCAAACTAATACAAATTTGTATATTTCGGCAATGGTGAATTAAACTTTAGGGCAGCAAGAAAAAATACTGATAAATCTGAATAAAGAGCCATTTTACCAACACAGGATTCCCCCAGGGATGACATTTTCAACTTCCTTGACTGTTCCAGGTTTTAAATCAAATTGCCCTGATCACCCTGGCTAATGGAAGGAATGCTATATGTATTTGCTTATAATATTATAAACAGGAGATGGAATACAAATTTTCACAATGAAACGGAAAATTTAGGTTATTTTCTTAATTTGTTTTGCAGAATTGCTTGTCATCTCTTGATATTTGTGCTAACCAATAACTAGCTTGTTGAACTTCCATGACCTTTTAAAAGTAAATCAATTTTCCCTGACATTTCCAGGCCGTTTCAATTTTCCTGACTTTTCCAGATTTTCAGGTCTGGGGGAATCCTGCAACACTGCAATATTGCCACTAATTAGGGGTACAACAATTGAAGAAAACCAACTAAATTGACGCAATGCATTAATTAAACGTTTCTGTGTGAGGTATTGACACGTCTATATTTAGAAAAATCGTGATAAAATCAAATGACAGTATCCCTCAAAAAATTGTTATCAAAATAATTGATAAGATTTATATATAAAATGAAACACGAACAGAATTATCCAACATTCACCCATGTTTGGTATAGGCAATCCTGGCCATTAGCTAGCTACTCGTGACAATTACCAAAATTACTTAATTGGGAAATTTCTATAGTTCTGCGAAATTTTCTTACATTTTTATAGACAAATTAGATATTCACGCAACAGTGTATATTATAAATGGATTTGGTTGGAAATGAAGACCAGGAAAAAGAACATACAATTTCAGACTTCTCGACGGCTAATGAAACGTCGTCAAACCACGAAAGTGAAGAGTGCATAATCAACTCTCCATCACGCATGAGAAATTCCAGCCGAACGAACCAATTATTATTATTGGCAGAAAGAAATGTTAAACATCCAACATCGTAAGTACATACAGTATAAATACATAATATCTCTACACAATTGAAATAATACTAATCTACAGAATGTGAAATATCGAAATATTTAGAATATCCATAGTTATACTATAAAATAAACTTTTTAATGGCTTTTTACTGTTATTTTTATAAAGCGACACAGTCTGTAGCACTCGAGTTCATTCTCTGTTTTTTCCGTTGAGGAGATTGGGCTAAATGCTAATGGTTGGGGCACCTTTTTTACTGGGATGTCACAATTATATCGTAAAAAGATAATAAATAAAAATTATTATTCCGCAAATAACACGAGACATTGCTTTAAAACTTTTTTGCAAACAGATCTGTTCTGTTTGCATCAAATATCACAAAAAGTTTTAAACCATCTCCACCCTTTTGCATTTATCTGGGCAGAACAAATATTAATTCTAGACTTATTTTTGAAAACATGTCGGACATCCTGTAATTTTTGTGACGCTCATTTGTAGAAACAATTAGTTGTTAATTGGACATTTAATTAGTTATAATTACGATAAACTAACATACAATTGGTCAATGCAAGCCTTGAATTTGAAAAATCAAAAAGTGAATACTATTTGCATCTTGTGACATAGTGAATTTTGATTTTGTTCATGAACGTGAAATTTGTGGTGTTGGTTCCCAATGTCATATAAACAGGTACAGGTGCAACTACTGTAATCGCGCTCGTATTTTGTGAAATAACAATACAACGAAACAATTCACATTTTTCGAGGATGAACTATCATATTTAGCAATTGCGTGCATATAAATAAGAGGTTTGCAACTTTTACCTACTGTATATTACATATGTATATTTATTTTGGTGATGTGTGTATGACAGTTTTTCAAATTTAATTTTAGACTGAGGCTGTTCGTCAGGAAAAAATATATGCACGAGTCCCCGCATATGTATGCTTTACATTTTTGTAGAGAATTTATGATAACAGCAGTATCATCCTAATAGAAATTGTTATCAACTTTTGATATGAACGTATTATAGAGATAAAATTTGCTGAGAGTAAGAACGTCTTATATTTGCTCCCTTTCTGAAGGCAAACTGTTATGTTATAGTAGCACTATATAGTACCGGTAGGCTAGTAAATTACAGAATATTACAAACTTCTAATTAGTAAGTTTCATGGATTATGAGAAGTTACAAAATAATCCCTTACCTCTTGAATAGAATATTGCAAGTGTGTATTATAATATTTGACACCTGTCCTAAATATGGCAAACAAACATGCAATTGATGCTACTTCGACCATTGATAAAATGTCGTCACAAGAAGGATGTACGTGTACTGCAAATATAACGAATTTTTCATTTGGCTTGGAGAACGATATTAAAACAAGCCAACTAAGACTAGTAGCGGAAAGAAATGTTAAACATCCAACATCGTAAGTACTCCTCGTCTAAGTATACAGTAAACAATTTTTGTAGCTATTTGATAAACGCAAAGCTGGATTTCTTTTATAAATATTCATAAAATATTTCATAAAAGAAACAATCCCTAGGAGATTTTCTCCACAATTTTATTTCAGTTTGTACAGCTTCTTATATCCTTTAATTTCTGGCTATGCAAGAAGAACTAAATTTGATAAAAGCCCTGTGGTGCGATAATAGCAAATTTTGCATACATTATTGGTGGTCAAAGATAATCTTAAATACGAATTAAGCCATTCCTCATTATGAAATATGTGGCACCAGAACCATCTACATGTATTTCCAAAGAAACTACCGAATTCCGGTTCACGGAATTTTACGTAGATTCTGATATGCTATCAAGGTATTAAAGGTAATCGTTAAAAGTTTACCAGACCATCACATTTTGTCAAAACGGCCCCAAATAATAGAAATGGCGGATTTATAAGCAGCAGAGGCCCCAATAAGCAGCTAATTTCAGCGCCATCTATTGACCGAAAGCTATGGTAAATGTTCAATTACAGCTGCGTGTCACAGTCATGTGATTATACGCCAAGCAAATATGAAAGAATTGCTTCCGAGTTGTATTTCACTGATTTTTGGGTGTGCCATGAAACGAAGGCCTAAACACATTAAAGTTCAAGGATTGAATAGATTATCGGATTTTTGAGAGTACACCAATAGACAGATGTCATTTTGATTAGTAATCACGATATACACTACAAACTGCGTTACTGTTTATCAAACTGATATCATGAATCCGTTAATTTTATAGTGTTATATTCGCCCCTCCACACTCAAAAATAATCATAGATTTTATCAATATTTCGGAAAGTAATATTGAACTGACATAATTGATAGAAATTACGCTATATAAAGTACTATTCTCATTATTGTTACTGCTATTCTTATTATTAGTATGCACATGTTAACGAACGTTATTAGGGCACATACCAGTAATGTACATTAGATAAAATCTGTTCATCCCAACGTTTCTATGCATAATTACGCTTTTTAATTAATTTTTTGCAATTACATGTCAATTGAAAGTGAATCATCAATTTTATGTCAATAATATTTTATGATAAGCCACTATAGCGTAAGCATAATTCTAATAATATTGGAGAAAACTATTCTCCATGATTTTCAGCATTATTTACTTCGGTGGTGTTGCAGCCTCAAATCTGTCTACGCATAAATACAATGTCCCGTTAAGAATGCGATTATTATGCGGATAGGACATTTCATCATAAGTTAAAATTACAAATTTGGGATAAAAATGGGTAAAGTATTTTAAAGCTCAGAAAAATAAATGTTTTATTTTTTGAAATTCTAAGGAATCTGGACACTCTTATGCACATTTTCAAAGGCAATATTGGTACTGGAATTCTAGCTTTACCAAATTCCTTGGTAAATTCCGGTCTAGCAGTAAGTACACGAATACATGAACCAAATTATGAATTAATATAATGTATAATACAATACGAAGCAACACACTAATCTTATAATTGTATTTAAGTTTGGTATAGTTGGACTTATACTGATAGCCACAATTTGTATTCACTGCATGCACATCGTGCTCAAATGCGCCCGGACACTTTGTTTAAGGTAACTAAAACCATGGTGGAATGATGAAGTATTTTGTAAAATATATTCATAAAACCCTTGCCTTATTTCCCCAGAACGTCGACACCGTCGCTTGATTTTGCTACAACCGCTTACGTTGCCTTTTCAACTGGCCCAGCCAGATTAAGGAAATTCTCTAAGGCTGCCAGGAAAATATTTTTTTGAATACATGTATTCTTATTTGTTTGTATGAAACATGCCCTACTCGAGTATGTTTTAACTGATTTGTACGTTTATAGATTAATAACCAGTTTCTTCTTATGCCTCACTCAACTGGGTTTTTGCTGCGTATACGTAACGTTCATATCATCGAATATTGAATTGGTAAATATGAAATTTGAAGAATTACTAGTTGGAAAATTCTCAAGTTATCGGATTCAATTTACAATCAAAGTGATGTTTATGCAAAATCATAAGTTCTTTATTACCTTCTTTCTTAAATCACCCTTGTTAATTTCTTTTAATTTTACTGGTTTGTTTATAAAGAATTTGGATTCATCTAAATTTTTTATGGGACAGCATATTATAATATTGTACGTGAATTGACGAAAGAGTCAATTTTTGAATGATAACATGACACCTTTACAAGAATACAGGTTATCATAAATTATGCAAATCAATCTTGGAATTAATGTTTTCAGTGGCATTACAGTAATCAGACGTAGTTTAAATTAAAAAGTGAAACAATATTATTTCTGTTTTAATTATTTTTCATTTAGATTGTTGGCGAGTATTCTAATAATGTTTGGGACGTCCGGATTTACGCCACCATCATTCTACTCCCTATCGTTCTCACATGCTTAATACCAAATCTAAAATATATCGTGCCTGCCTCAATAATCGCAAACATTTTGCAAGTTGTCAGCTTGGCCATCATATTTTATTACATTTTCCAAGATTTGCCTCCAGTGTCGTCCCGAAAGCAATTTTCAACTTGGGCCCAACTACCCCTTTGGTTTGGAACCTCCATTTATGCTTTTGAGGGCATAGGTTTGGTAAGTCCTTACATTTTACAGTACAGTATATTCTCTCAAAATAGTTTTCGTGTCTCCTTTAAATGCCGGTGAACTCCCATCTGTAAAATTCTTTAGGTTTTACCTTTGGAGAATAACATGAAAACTCCGCAAGATTTCGGTGGCTTAACTGGGGTTTTAAATACCGGCATGAGTATTGTTTCCTTGCTATTTGTAGCAGTTGCATTTTTTGGATACGCCAAGTTTGGTGACGCTGCAAAAGGAAGTATTACCCTAAATCTGCCCAATGAACCGTAAGTTCATAAATGATGCCTCGATATAATATGGAGGTTATATTCCTAATTTTATTTAATATGGCTTTCACCTTTATGTACTTTAATATAGACTGGCAGACTTTGTGAGGGCTGCATATGCAATGGCTACATTGCTATCTTACTGTCTGCAATTTTACGTACCTATCAAAATAATGTGGCCGTCCATTAAACATAGAATTCCACAGAGGTATCAACTGATTGGCGAAATGGCGTTTCGAACCGCCTTTGTCATTTTAACATGTGCGTATACTTACACTTTGAATGTGAAAAAATATTGCCAAGGTGCATGCACTATACCAACATTCTGATGTCTGTTGCTTATTTCAGATGCTCTGGCTATTTTGGTTCCTCAACTTAGTTTATTTATTTCTTTGGTCGGAGCATTCGGAGGAAGTTACTTATCCGTTATCATTCCGCCCATACTGGAATTGGTCACCTATTGGCCAGAAGGCATTCGCTGGCCTACCATCGCCAAGGACAGTCTCATAATATTTATTGGTTTGGTTGGATTTGGCACTGGAACCTACACCAGCATTTACCAAATTGTGGAAACATTCGGGGAAACTACGTGAGAAAAACTCCGATACATATCAGATTAAACCCAAGTACATGTATAAAAGAATACTTGAAGTGATATGGCGCAGTTTTGTTTTTTACCAAACTGTTTTGAATAGCGATATTAGCGCATGAATAGATCTTATTCAACAATAGTATTTTATATTGTATATGTATATGTATACGTGTAGTCTTCGAAATCTTTGTATAGACTCACCGCAAATTCAATAAGATATCTTGTATCGCATAATTCGCATTGATGGTTTGCACAACGGACTTTTTAATGTATACAAAGCTCTCACAACTAGTTTCACAGTATCGGTTCGTTATTATGTTTGACAATCCATGGTACTCGAGGGCAGGCGAGTAGATAGTGCTTTTCTTGCAATGCCTCAATCTTTGCAATATTACATTTTTTTCCAATAAAATTTTTTCGACTAAATGTATATACATGTATATACCTCTTCGAAATGGGAAAAGTATAATAATTTATCTACATGGTTTTTTTCCTCAAATAAACTGACTCGTGTATAGCAGCTTGAAAAGTTAACTTTACTTTACCTCAAAATGCTAATTTGGTGGAGGGAATTTTTAAACGAAACTACCGAAGTGGTAGAACTTGTCATGCCAATCCGCTTATGGAAATGCGTGCCCATACGGATTCTTACTATTGGTCTTACTCTCTGCATGCCATTCGACGTTGGAATTCTCTTCCAAAGGATAACCTTAAGCTGCAAGAAATTCAATTTGACAATGTCTTGGTGGCACCCACCCAATCTTAATTTGGGTTGATGGACTTTGGTTGAGGGTACTGAGTTGAATTGAACTGAAGAGTGTCAGCTAAATTTACTACATTAAATTTCTGCTTCGATTTTAATTTTTCTCCAAAACCTTAACTGGAGTTTTATTTCGACTATATAGGACCATAGCTATTCGTCAAAATGGCACTCCTTATTAACATATATGGTTGCTATCAATGCACACGCTTTAAGTTATCAGGCAGCAGTATCACTCTTACATAAATTGTTATCACATCGTTTGATATCAATCTAATATATTGATAAAGTTTTCTGAGAGTAAGATCGTCTCATATTTATTTGCTTTCTGAGAGTAGATTTATAAATACGCTAGGGTTGCTTCAGTAATCTTACACAGGCCTGGTCGTCCATGAATTTTTATAGATTCTGCCGATTTTCGAAATAATACTTCACATTAATTCTACGCGCACGTATTGTACATGTGTTTTTCATAATATCCGACAACTTTCTTCAATATGGAAGGCAAACATGTATTTGATGCGTCGTCAACCTCTACTGAAATGTCGTCAAAGGAAGAAAGTAATACAAATACATGTGTAGGGAATTCTCCCACTCACTTGGATAACGACATTAAAACAAAGCAACTAAGACTATTGGCAGAAAGACATGTTAAACATCCAACATCGTAAGTACGACTCATCTCTGCTATTTTTTGCTATGCAGTACATGCCTAAGACGTCTCTGTCCCATACATTCAAGTAATGACTATTTCCATGCACTCAACTCGTTCAAATTTTATCCTTAATTAGAAAAGAAATAGGTGGAATCCGCCCCTTTTATAAATTTATCACTTTTTAATATACCTTAATGAAAGTTATGCACTCAAAGTTTAACGATGTAAATACTAAGCATTAATGTATTTTAAATAATATATAAACTGCCCACCATATTTGTGACCAAAGATGTTTTTGCTTTTACTATAATCATTATAGCCAATTTTTCTTCATGAAAATATCAAAAATACACTCACAGACTACGATAAGGTCAATAAAGTATAACAGTAATGCGTGCGCAAAAATGAGATTGTGTGGCAAAAATCCCATCTATTTTCAATAAACATTTCCAATTTCTGGTTTATGAGATTGTACGTACACGATAAAGCCATTAGAAATCTATAATTTCAACGATTAATTGATTATCTGATACTTATTTTGTGTAACTTTGTTTGCCTTGATATGCTATTATAAGGATGAGTTAGCGTCGCATGTTAAGGTGGAGGGACCAGGAGTACCCTCCTCATTCGTACATTCCCCATTTTTAGAAGACTTCTTTTTGAAAGCAAATGATATGTTACATGAAAAAACCACACCTTAAAATACTTTTTAAAAATAAAATTTTACGTAATTTGTTTTCACTAATTTTTTTTTTTAAATCCCATTTACTTTACAATAATTTGGTTTCATCGAGGTCGGCATTCTCTTCAAATATGGAGAAAATACAGTTAGTATTTGTATTGTAGTAAGAATGTAAAATAA
The DNA here is from genome assembly GCA_034687865.1 of Kryphioiulus occultus. Taxonomy (NCBI): domain Eukaryota; kingdom Metazoa; phylum Arthropoda; class Diplopoda; order Julida; family Julidae; genus Kryphioiulus; species Kryphioiulus occultus. The sequence continues at coordinate 11,104 of JAQGAF010000873.1, read as the reverse complement.
AACTGTTTCAAATCCTCAGAAATCTCGACACGATGATGCATATTTTCAAAGGCAATATTAATAATGGAATCCTTGCCTTGCCAAACTCTTTAGTGAATTCTGGTCTAGCAGTGAGTATATTATTCTTGCGTCTGTGAGGCATATTGTTGACCAAACTAAACACTCATGCACGCATGCATGCATACCGTATGTACAACTTGTTCACAATTGGTATATTGTAGGACGTACTCCTATTTGTCATCGCATTTATGTGCAGTATTTTTAAGTCACATGTTGATAATTAAAATTTATAGCAAAAACTGAATCATGATCTCATCAATAAATCATGCTCCAAACCAGTCCAAACTACTATATTCCAAAAATCTTAAAATCGTTGCATGACACAGTCGATCATTACATAACGAACAATTTGCCATACCGTGTGTTAACTAAAGATCCTAATAACAAATCATGATTTGACTGTATAAAAATATACCAATACTGTAGATTACCGAGATGCATGCACCAGTTTTATACCACTTGCATTTCGGTAACCTTTTCTGGAAGTCTACCCATATTAACAATTATGCAATAACATTTTTTGCCAGATTTTAATTATTTTTATACTCTAATTCAAGCGTACTTCTTTCAGTTTGGAATTGTTGGACTAATATTAATAGGAATTATTAGCATTCATTGCATGCACCTTTTGCTACAAAGTGCGCGAACTTTATGTTTAAGGTAATCGAATTAATGTAGTTAGACTGTATTATAATTAGTGCGATTGTCTTTATAACAGTACATATAATTTGTTATTGTATATAGGACGGGTACCCCCACTTTGGATTTTGAGACTACCGTCCAAGTTGCATTTTCAACCGGTCCAGTCAAGTTGAGAAAATATTCAGCAGCAGCAAAGTAATTGCTTTTGATATGAACACATCCTGTTTTGTTTGCCTAACATACAGTACATGTACATTGTGTTTTAATCACTTCAAATATTTAGATTGCTCACCAGTTTCTTCTTATGCCTCACTCAATTGGGTTTTTGCTGCGTTTATATTACTTTCATTTCATCAAACATTGAAGAAGTAAGTTGGAAATGTCAATCGGTTAATCGTTGACAAATAAACTAGATGTCCCAGAATGCGCGAATGATATCAATGATTTTCACAGCTTTTTAATAAATGGTGCAGGGTGTGACATAAACGAGGAATAAGGTCAAAAAATATTACACAATCTAATTGTCTGTAGCAACATTTTTCAAACATTTTGAAAACTATGAAAGTTACTGTACAAAAATTCAATCGAAAACAATTCGAAAGAAAAAAAAAATGGACGACATTTTACCCAACTGGGTAGATAATGAAGACGAAATTTGAAATTTAGCTATGTATCTTAATAAAAATGTAGTTCAATTTTCAAATAATGCTTGGGTTTTCAGTTAATTTGTTTGTGACTTTTTTGTTGCTATCAAACTTTAAAAAAGTGAGCCAGAAATGGCTTTTCCTATACTACTATGAACATTATTACACGGTCACAAGTTCACAGTAAAAACAAATTTCATTAATTTAAATATTTTATTTTCAGATTGTCAAAGACTATTCCTCTAATGTTTGGGACGTTCGCATTTATTCCACTATTATTATTCTCCCTATCATTATCACATGCTTAATACCAAATCTCAAATACATGGCGCATGGCGTAATAATAGCAAACATTTTACAAGCGGCCAGTTTGATCATCATCTTTTACTACATTTGCGAAGATCTTCCACCAGTTTCTTCGCGGAAACAATTTTCATCATGGGCCCAGCTGCCTCTTTGGTTGGGAACTGCCATCTATGCTTTCGAAGGCATAGGTTTGGTAAGGATAATGCTGTAAACATTTTCGACAATTTAAATATTCTGTATTCATTACTAATTTGTATATACGTGTAGGTATTACCTTTAGAAAATAATATGAAATCGCCTCAAGATTTTGGTGGTTTAACGGGTGTTTTAAACACCGGGATGAGCATTGTGACCTTGCTTTTTATAGCAGTTGCGTTTTTTGGATATACAAAATATGGGGATGAGTCTGCCGGAAGTATTACATTAAATCTGCCAAAAACACCGTGAGTACATCAAGAAAAAACTAAGAAATAAAATATTTAACTAAATTTTTCAAATTTAAATGACTTTTTCAGCAACACTATAGCCACAGAAGAAGCTCGTTCTGAATTTAATATTACGAGCAAAACAATGTAATGCATAGTTTATACATTTTAAAGACGGACAGAAATAATTTATTGGACAAGAAACGATTTTATTCAAGCTTAGAGGAGACTAAAGCAATACGAAAAGCATGTTCAACCAATTTCAATATAGGATATGTAGGATGAATTCGGGCATATTGTTGTAATAAAACAACAACCACAGCGTAATAGAAAGGATTTTTAAAGATCCTCGCCTTATAGTATTCGAAAAACTAATCCCATCCTCAATTTCTAAGTTAACTGGAGTAGTTTAAGAGTACTTCTAGAATAAACTCAATATAATAAGAAACTACTTTGCCGCAAGGTACATGTATTGTCAATTTTCAATCCTATATAGAGTATTTTCATATTCAATTTTGTTCATATTCATGTGTAAACTTTTCAGTTGGTGTGAATTCGTGCGGGCTGCATATTCGGTGGCTACACTGATGTCTTATTCTTTGCAATTCTACGTACCTGTGACAATAATGTGGCCAACGATTAAGCTGAGAATTTCACCGAAATACCAGTTGATTGGGGAAATGGCGTTTCGAATTGCATTTGTCATATTAACTTGTAGGTATACAGTAATTTCAGTGTTTTTGAGGGGCAGAATGCAGTGATGTGATATACTGTATAGTGATTAAGTTATTGTTTATTACAGACGCTCTTGCCGTATTAATACCGCAACTTAGTTTATTTATTTCTCTGGTTGGAGCATTTGGAGGAAGCTATTTGTCCCTCATTATTCCGCCCGTCCTGGAATTGGTCACCAATTGGTCTGAAGGTCTGCATTGGCCAACAGTAGCGAAAGACGTCACGATAATAGTTATTGGTTTCATCGGTTTTGGTACCGGAACATACGCCAGCATATACCAAATTATAGATACATTTGGACAAACAACATGAATGTAGTAAAAGTAACAATATCTTTCATTGAACTATTAAATTATACAACAATGAAAAAATCTTTTACTTACATGTAGTGCATTAAATGTTCCATCCACACACATTTACATGTATATTCTGTCCATATTAATTTTTTTATAATTTCCTGTATTGCAAATGACGCACATGGTACATGTACTTGTAGTAATCAATTCAAATCATCATTTTCATTTGTTCGATTTTCGATAACTTCCTTGGATATAGAAATTGGTAATGTTTGCAATGTTAGTACTGCTCATGAACCATGAGACAAGAGAAATTTACAATGTACCGTACTCTTTTCTCAGATTTAATGCACGATATTGACTAATAGAGCAGAACTTTTTCACCACTGATATTTCCGAACTGCTGAGCATAACAGGCAGCTCGGTAAAGCTCCAACTCCCTAGTTGCGAAATATCGAAACTGAGACAATGATGTTCTAGGACGTACATGTACATGTACAGTAAATGTACAGTACAATGACAACATCGATTTCTTCGAGCCAACAAAAGTAATTATAAATAAATAAAATAAGCACATGAAACGATTTCCAGTAAAATTTGCGAGAACTTACACTATCGCATTATATCTTATAGCAGCAGAGCGTCCTAAAAATCCAATTTTTAAAAGAGTACAAAAGGTCTGATGTTGTTATACTGTATGACCCTGACAACATTATCTTTACCCGAAGCCATGGCATTTCATAGATGAGAGCCTACACGAAGTGACGTATGACATAGGAGGAATTCCAATCGGTCAATAGCGTTAACCCATATTGCCTTGAAACAAAGCGGTTCAATCTGATTTAAATTCTTCGTGTTGGTTATCAAATTGGCGATGGCAAAATAAAGCGTTTCAGGCGAATCCAATTGATGACATTTTCGCATTCCGATCGTAGTTTCATCAATTGACGAATAAATTTGAACAAAAAACACTGAGAAGGCCTTTGGTTATGGTGGGTTCACTGCCAGGGTTAACATATCGATCACAAAATTTACAGGAGCCTTGTAGCATGAACTTAATTGCAAAATATATAAACACATTTGTTCTTGATAAGAGATAAATGTGATAACTACATTCCCTTTGTTTGCGCGCACTTTCATTGAACAAGTTGTTATCATATCAGCGAATAGTAGTTTCCCAGCAACTCATGCGCCGGGAAATGTACATGTACATGTCTCTTGGCCTAATAGTCTTCATTTCTACGGGTCTGATGTACTTAGTTCATATGCTCTTTTCTCACCTTTTAAGTGTCAGTAATACTGGACCAATGCAAAGCTGATGTTAGCAATCAAAAGATTTTAAATACTTTTCACAGAAATTAAAACAACCATGGAAGCCACGTCCGATTGTCCCACTTTGGACATCACCATAATGAAAATGAGATCTTCTAGCAATGTTTCACCTGATGAGGATGAGGAACAATCGCTAAACATGGCAGTGGAAACTAATCAAACCACCGTCGATTTCACCCCAGAAATTAAAAAAATAAGTACTAACGAAGAACTCTTTGCAAAAAGGAATGTAGCACATCCAACATCGTAAGTACATGTACATGTACACTGTATATGCATACAGTATTTTAAAACTTGATTCGTAGATTCAAATCTTTGTATGTATGGACTTTGTATACCAAAGTTGTATTTCATACATGTACTTCATTTCCTTGGATGTCTTTTTCAGTCAAAGGATATTATTAATGCGAATTTCCATTGTTAAGCTATACAATATCATTGTATATTGTATACGATAAAGTATCATTATACAATATCAGTAAGCTATACAATATCATTGTATAGCTTACTGTCATTTATACTGTGTTTCTATAAAGTGACAATGAGACATATATACTGTTCTTCTCGTTATTTTAATTTTAGAACATTGTAAACTTTAACTTAATGACAATTTATACAAATGAGGCAACTTCTGAAATATCATCCGAGAGAACAATTGACAGCTAATATCTTCATCCTATTGTTAATAACATCAGATACTATCCGTATCTGTTAATGGCACGTTTATTTAAAATACCAGTCATGTTCGGAGATTTATGACTTTACACCCACTTCAACTACTGGATAAATATCATGAAAGCTCAATAAAACAATCCTATAATTTTCCGATTTAAAAGTAAGCAAAAACCTGTTTTTTTGCAAAGACCTGAAATTATTAATTTTCCAGTACATCAGTTACATTTACAGTCTTGTTATAAAGTACATAAAGTTTTAAAGATCTAATCGAAGCTTATTAAGTAAACATCCGATTCTTCATTGAATTTCCTGGATCGCTCTCAAAAGTTTAATTGGAGGGCGAGATGTACTTTAATTTAATGTATTTCTAATTATTTCAGTAATACAGATACATTAATGCACATTTTAAAAGCCAACATTGGAACAGGAATCCTAGCAATGCCTGATGCTATCAGGAATTCAGGATTAACGGTAATTTAACAGATTACACAATTTATGTTCATGTTCCAAATTCGATTTCAATTAATACAGAACCCATCGTTATTATTATGTAGGTTAACAAATAAAAAACAACTGAACTTTGAGTTTAATTTGGGGGTAAAGGTTTTGAAAATATTTTTCGTTGGAATGACACAGTTTGACAAGGAGAGTTATTTACTGTATCTTCAATGCTCCCTGTCAATATTGCCAGCATTTTCACTAATGAGATGATAACGTCAAAACCTACAAAGCTAACAATTGTATCACAGGATTAACAGTATTGACAGAGCAGTATTAATAGACGAATATAGTATTGACAGAAATGGTTCTATCAAATAAATAATGTCATCTCCGTGTACATTTTCACTCTTCAGCCTGTGAACAGTTCTCTTACATGTATTTAGTTTTCTTATTTTTAAATGCTGTTCATAATTCGAATGCAAAAAATACGTGTTTTTCTTTTCATTGAAGAAGAATTCGAAAATATCTTTTTTTTTTCGTCATCCATTATTTATTCATCGCAGTTATAAAATAAATTGGCGAATTTAAACTTTTAAAACGAAAAAAAAATTGCCCTATAGTAGATGTGTTCTTTCATAAAAACATGCGTATCGTATCCAGGCGACAGCAATAATAATGTCAATTCGTAATAAACCAATAACTTGATATTGAAACTTTTTTAAAATGTAGGTTACAAATAATCTCTTCAAAAACAGTCCGAGTTATTTATTCTTACGTCGTTAAACCAACGTAAACGTTATTTTTTAATATAGCGATAAAATTCTTGTTTGGTTATATGTCAAGGACAATTAATTAGTTTATAGATTGCAATTCTAATTTATTTTTCAATTTATTTGGTGTTTTTTTGCAAATACTCTCGTATTCAGGTTGGAACAATTGGCCTGGCCATTATAGCGGTGCTCTGTGTTCATTGCATGCATATTGTGGTGACATGCTCCCGTCATCTTTGCATAAGGTAGGAAAGTACATCCATTAACTAGATGTATTTTTAGATAATTTTTCTTCACTCAATAAATAATCAGTTTGGTAGTTCAGTTTGGTAGTTCATCACGAGGGTCTTAGGGCGAATTTACTCCAAACTCATTGTCGTTGCAGGGCAGATTTGGTGTCCCTAGATTTCGCATCATGTGCCGAAGTTGCCTTTGCGACAGGACCACAACGTTGCAGAAAATTCTCAAATGTATTTAGGTATGCAGGGAATATTTTAGCAGTATATAGTGCACTGCCAACTATTACTTATACGAATTTTTAAATCAAATTTCAGACTTCTAACAAATCTTTTCCTATGCATTACGATGCTGGGTTTCTGCTGCGTTTATATCGTCTTTGTTTCGACCAACGTCAAGCAGGTTAGAGACAGTTTATCAGTAGGCGTTTCTATCTTTAATAAAAACTCCATGCAATTGCCTTAATCCCCATTAGGTTGTTGATGCTCTCAATGGAACTGAATTGGATTACAGAATCTATGCAACGATACTGCTGGTGCCTATCATCTTCATGAATTTGTTGCGCAACCTGAAAATTCTCGTCCCAGCCTCAGTTATTGCTAATATTTGTGAAATCGTTTCCTTGGCCATAATATTTTATTACATTTGCCAAGACCTCCCTGCAGCTTCATCTAGGGAGCAATGGGCCTCGATTGCCCAACTGCCTCTCTACTTTGGGACTGCCATATTCGCATTCGAAGGAATTGGACTGGTATGTCGAAACTTCATGTAGTAATTGAAATTTGAATTAAGTTTAAATACTGGTACACTTGCAAGCCACGTTATAAGCTTATTTACTTTCTGACTTTTCTTATCGATCGAATTTTCGCAATATTAATTAAGTTAACCGTTGCATATTAAAACACGGTTAATATTGCAAAGTTGAACTATATTTTAAGGTACTTCCATTGGAGAACAACATGAAAACTCCTCAAGCCCTGGGTGGTCTAAACGGGGTCTTGAATACTGGCATGGTCATCGTTTCCTGCCTTTATATTGCGGTGGGGTTTTATGGTTATTTAAGATTCGGAGATGACGTTCTTGGCAGCATCACGCTCAATCTTCCAGATGGAATGTAAGTACATACTACATTTGTTTATTAAACATGTTCAGAATATGTTTGAAGTCATGCATGAAGACCAATTAAGTGTTTGGTGGAATTTTCGAAATAATACTTTTGGCTTTTTTTGCTCAATTTCAGTCCTGCATACATTGTGTGCCTTTCGTACGCCTTTGCAATATTTTTGTCCTATGCTATTCAATTCTACGTCCCAATTCAAATCATGTTTTCGTCCATAAAACCTCGCATTCGTCAGAGATACCATTACCTAGCTGAGGTCGTATTTCGCATAATAATTATCCTGATAACTTGTAAGGAAAAAAAACACTATATGAACTTTTTGTATTTATAACACCGGATTACTTTCATTTTCTAACTTCTAAATTGTTCACTTTTGCAGATGCGTTAGCAGTGCTAATTCCTCAACTCAGTTTATTTATCTCTTTGGTCGGATCCTTCAGTGGAAGTTACTTATCCCTAATTATTCCTCCAATCATTGAAATGGTCGTTTTTTGGGAAGAAGGGATATCCTGGTACACAATCACCAAAGACGTGTTTATCGTATTTGTTGGAGTGGTAGGTTGCGTAACAGGGACATATGCCAGTCTTTATCAGATTATAACAACTTTTGGAGACGAGTAACCAGCCTTTAAAACCGACGGGAAATTTAGTTTGTAAATTTTTAATTGAGAATTAATATTTTTGTAAGTAACGTACGGGCTTGATGTGTTTTTGAAAACGTCTAATATTGTATGTAAATATCTATTTATGTAAGAAAGTATAAGCATTCTATTTTATAATTAATAGACTAAGAACAGATTTAATAAAGTTTGCTCATGTTAACTTTCGTACATTAAATGGTTCAGCAATGCCAGCGCCCCTGAACGTTAGCAATCAATACATTTCTTGAAGATATGCGTGAAGCCTTTATTAAGGGGAGTTTATTTCTTAATTCAAATGGACCACCCTTTTTTAAATTCTATGGTGAATATGGTTGTTTACAAGTTTATTGTTACTGCACATTTAAATTTCCACCTATGTATCGTAAAGGGATACAACATTGAATAATGTGATAAACCCGGATCTATCACATTTTCAACATGAACTGTATAATGTTTTTATACATTATCTATTATTTCAACAAAAAAAAACAACATGTGCTGATAGCTTCAACCTGACGGGTGCGTGGGAGTGTCAGTAAAATGGGAATGGGATGTCATTATGACAACGAAAACCAGGACAGTTTTGTATCAATTTTTGCCAAGAAATTGTGAAGACATATCTTCGGAAATTCTTCATATTGATGTTTAATATATTGGGCAATTGTAAATATTTATGTTGTCACTGAAGGTTAAAATGGCTAAGCGGATGAATTCGAAGTTTTTTTCACCAGCTGATTTTGCTGTGATTGGCAAAAAGGAAGTCGCAAATACAGTTATAAAGTAATTTTCCATAAGGTCATTTTATGAACATTAATTATCCCGGTTAAGTTCCATGTTTACGTGTTTTGACTAAAGTTACGTATACTTAGTGTATAATTAAGATTTTTTCGTTTAGCGAAAAATTAAAAGTAACACTTGTAATTTAATATCGACTGCGAATGTGCATGTGGTAGAATGGTCTCTTACATCCACATACGCATGCCTTCTTCAATTTTATCGTACTGTTTAGATTAAACGTTATTCTGATTTTTGGTGGTACTTTTCCTTCACGTGGCATTCATGCCCTTCACTCCCTTTTTTCCGACTAGCTATCTTTGCCAGTTTTTTTAATGCTGTATCACCATATTTGGTGACCAAAAATAGACTCGCTGAAACACTGGGAATCTTGGCATCATTAGCTAAATATGTGAAATTGTGTCCGCCGAATGCATTATTACTGTAGAGTTGTCCAGACTGGTCATTAGATATCAACCATTCACCATTATATCGCGCACAAGGTCGATGCGAAAATCGATACAGCCTGAAGTATATATTTCGTATTCAAAAATACTTTTGAGCTAAATGAAAAAAGTTCGATGACCAACCTTGTATGACGTACAGTGTAAGGCAAATATGAAATATATGTTCAGTTGTCTATTGGTTAATATTATTTATCATATCAATTTTTACGTTGACTTCCTACCTGATGCTGTACCTGCATCAAGAGGCTGCCTCTGAAATATTTTATGTGTACTCTATGTACATGTATACTGCAAAGATTGTTTTTAAAAAATTTTAATAATTTCATAATCTCGTGTAAATTGACTCTACTCCCAACCTATCAAATATTCTACAGACCACCAGCTGCGCCAAACTTAGACCTGTACCTAACAAATTATTGCCTCACTGAATCTAGACGTCAACACATTACGACTTGGAAAATTCCTCTCAGATATAATCTACGGAATACGGAAAAGCCGGATCGTGGTTCAACAGACTATAAAATGTCATATCAAGGAGCGATAGAAAAACAGTGCTTCTGTACATTCAACAGAAATCACCCTAGTAAACACGCATTTCCTTTTATGGGCTAAAATTCATCATTTCTGATCTAAATTTTGAGAAAAAGTTCAAAAACCGCTTAATTCGAAATTTTGTTAGCCAATGAATACGTCATCAGTTGACGGGAGGAACTCTGGAAATGATGAACAAATGCTGACAAATGAGGGGGAGTATGAAAATCGCGAAAAATTGATGACTTAATATTTGAACTCCTTGTGCAGTATTTGATCTTGACCAAAAAATAATATGTGTAATTACCTGCTTATGGTCGCCTTACTTCAGATACACCAAACAACTGTAAAGTGGGCGAGTATTTTATGCCATAATGAATAAACGGAAGAACCTCATCCTAATGGACTCCGTCGTTCTACGGTTGCCATGGTTGCCACGTACGCCACATACTGACACATCAACACGTGACTGCACTCGACCAATCAACGTTGTTATTTTAATTTGAGCGGTAAATTCAATCTCCGGAAAAATCCCGATAGTCACAGCCACGACGATTAGTGTTATGATTTTGGTCTTTAGTACGTATCAGGTTAAGAGTGCTAAATTTCACTCAGCCCTCTAGTGGATGTTTATTAACCTGATCACTTGTCTGCTCTAGGAATGTATTAATACGCCGACTTGTGCAGCTATGATAGCACGTGCAGTGTCCAAATTGAAATAATGGGCTTTCTGGCACCTTCGATTTTGAAGTTTTGCGCCAAAATCTGTGTATGTTACACGTCATTTTCTAGCTATGTTTTTTAAATAATGGTGAATTTCTAACTTGAGAAAGTCAATAGTTACACTTAATAAGGCTTTATTTAATAATATGAAGAATCCTACGCAACTGTTAGTTACTATAGTACATGTATTATGCAGACTTGCAGCAGCAATATATTAAATACATATATATATATATATATATATATATATATATATATTGTTTTTGAAAAATTACGTTCAGCGTC